>WAAD01012333.1:79318-89969 GCA_013389945.1 Fregata magnificens | reverse complement strand
GGTTGAATATGAGCTGGCAGTGTGCCCAGGTGGCCGAGAAGTNCTGGAGGAAAAGGACCTGGGGGTGTTGGTCGACACCTGGTTGAATATGAGCTGGCAGTGTGCCCAGGTGGCCGAGAAGTCCAATAGCAACCTGGCTTGTATCAGGAATAGTGTGGCCAGCAGGAGTAGGGAAGTGATTGTCCCCCTGTACTTGGCACTGGTGAGGCTGCACCTCGAATACTGTGTTCAGTGTTGGGCCCCACCATACAAGAAAGACATTGAGGAGCTGGAGTGTGTCCAGAGAAGGGCAGCAAAGCTGGTGAAGGGTCCAGAGCACAAGTCTTAAGAGGAGTGGCTGAGAGAACTGGATTGTTTAGCCTGGAGAAGAGGAGGCTGAGGGGAGACCTTATCGCTCTCTACAACTACCTGAAAGGAGGTTGTAGTGATGTGGGGGTGGGTCTCTTCTCCCAAGTAGCAAGCGACAGGATGAGAGGAAATAGCCTCAAGTTGCATCAGGGGAGGTTTAGATTGGGTATTAGGAAAAATATTTTCACCGAAAGGGTTGTCAAGCATTGGAACAGGCTGCCCAGGGAGGTGGTTTAATTGCCATTCCTGGAGACATGTTTAAAAGACGTGTAGACGTGGCGCTTAGGGACATGGTTTAGTGGGACTTGGCAGTGCTAGGTTAACGGTTGGACTTGATGATCTTAAAGGTCTTTTCCAACCTAAATGAGTCTATGATTCTATAAGATGTTGGCATTGCAATAGCATCACCAATTCTTCCTAAGATTTCTGCCCCATTGCTTCAAGTGGACTGTGTGGGTAGAACTTTGTGTCCCTGGAAGAAGTTGCACTAAGTTAATGTTGGGGTTATTAATGTCTCATGATTATTTCTCAGGAGGTATGTGACAAAATGGAGTAGGGTGGACGTGGAGTACGTTATCAGAGAATCAGGATTTGGTTTGTATCACTCTTTGTTAGATAAAAAGTTGAGACTTGGGTATATTTTCCCCATGGTGAAGGTAAACTTCATTTTTACAGTGTTCATTGCAATAACATGCTTCAGTCAATTATATGTGAATCCTTGGGGATTTTGTAGAAGCTGAGTTTATATTAGTCCTTTAATAAAGAAACACTAAACAGTTAATAAATATATCAGAAGGCTTTCCAGTGCACTTTGTTTCCTTGATAGCAGCATGTTTTGTGTCTATAGCTACAGTATTCTACTGGGTGAAGATAAATGGATTTCATAATCTCACACTGGGGAGAAAAGTGAGACTGGAAAAGATTGGAGCTGTATGAGCTGGATAACTTAACATTATAGCTCTGAGAGGCAGAGCTCTAAAAAAACTGTTAAGGACATTACCTTCTTGATTGGAGATTCAGAAATTGATGCACTGCTTTCAGTCCTGTTACGTTTTCAAACTTTCATTAACTTTATATCATCCACCTGGCCCTTATAAATTGCTGGTCTGAAAAGAAATCATTTGTCATAGTGTGTCTGTTGTAAGTAGATTCATCTTCAAAACAACATTATCATTTCCTAAAGACTGGTTTTAAATCCATCAGCAGAATATGAGCTAAAGTGCATTGCATTATTTTGACATATTATTCACTGAGATCATTTCCTGATGGGTTTGTGCTTCATATGCTGAATTATCACTAAGGAGAATGCTCGATCCATTATTGATTTTAAGAAATACCACAACTGGTGATTACAACTGTAAAAAAAGTGAAATTAAACTTTAGTTTTGCAAAGTAGGCTCATAAATTCCTTTTGTCTGAAAGAACGGTTGCCTGATCGCTGTTTGTATTGCTATCATTATGAAAAGATTTCATATGGGGATAGGGAAAATTTGTCTTACAGTATGATGCATTTAGTGAGATATGTCCTGTTTACCAGTTTTCCAATTAGTGCCTGAGCATATCCAGAGAAATCGAAATTGTCAGGTATGGCCAACCATCCTTCAAGAAACACCCAGCAGCTTTAATAGCTTTAAAAATAATTAATAGTTCATTATATACTAATCACTGGGTTACCATTTGTGGTGGATTGTCCTTGGCTGGATGCCAGGTGCCCACCAAACTGTGCTCTCGCTCCCCCTCCTCAGCAGGACAGGGGGAGAAAATAAGATGAAAAACTCTTGGCTTGAGATAAAGACAGTTTAATGATAAAAAGCAAAGGCTGGGCATGGAAGCAAAGCAAAACCAAAGGAGATTTAGTCTCAAATTCCCATCAGCGGGCAATGTCCAGCCACTTCCTGGGAAGCAGGGCCTCAGTGTGGGTAGCAGTTGCCCATGACATGGGGAAGCCCCTGGTCTCTTCTGACAGAGGCCAGCCCTGCAGCCCCCTCTGCCAAAACCTTACCACCTACACCCCATGCAGATTACGTAGGTCGCATGCCCTTGGATTAATTATAGATAAGCAATTAGCCTGGATTTGTTTATGCCACCATTTTTAGAGGCTCTCTAGAATAGTCCTGACCACATTCAGTGCCACAGGAGAGATTTCCTCCTCTTGTCTGTCTACACAAATATTTCTGTCCGCTAAGTTTTAATGCTCACTTTGGGGAAAAAGATTGCCAAATGGCCAGTTATTTAAGTGCAATTTTCCCATTATTGGCTAGGGATTTATCAAATCCCTCTATCTTCTGTCCTGTTGGTACATAAAGATCAAAGAGAGAATCTGCTTAGGATGAGGATATGCTGGTATGGAAACACATTACGAAAATGAAGAGTAGGGATTTTCACAGACTTGTGGATCTATCCAGTTGACAGTCTTCACTGCAAACTTTCTTTTAATTGAAAATTCTTTTCCAATATTCTTTGTTTATTTTTAAAACTTCCATTTTAAAACTTCTTGTTAGTTTTTTAACCTCAGAAATAAAATTCAGAAATCATGCAAATTTCCTAGGGGGAAAATGTTGGCTTTATTTTTTTCCAAAGAATCTCCCAGTTTCTTACCTCATATTTAACTAAGGGATCAGAGAGACACAAGAGTCAAAGTAGAAAACTTCAAGGCACATAGATATTTCAGATAGGAGATGTGATCCACAGTGACCCCATGGAGAGTGCAATAATGAGTATTGCACAGAAAGGAAGAGTACATTGAGAGTAGAAATTTGGACATCACCTGCCAAAGAGTGTAAGATAAGTTGATAAAAGGCTCAAACCCTACATACCTGGTTTTCTAACACTACTATAATTTCAGAGAAAAGGTAAGGTGCCAGATTTGAGGGATATTGTTAGTGATGGTTTCTGAAGGTTTTGACTTCTTTTCCTTTGTCTCTGCCTTTATCTCAAAGGAAAACACGGCTTTTAGGGCTGGTCAAAACTCAGAATTTCTACTGGATGGGAAATGTCTGTATTTTAAAAATTGTTTTCATTCTGAGTGGAAAATATTTTTTGATACTAAGTTTTTGCCCATATCTTAACTGATGTATTTCACTGTTCCCTAGGTAGTAACAGCTGGTAACTTTCCAGCACAGTGAGTTTCCATGCTAGCGACTCCCACTCAAGCTGCTTCATACATTGGTAAAACTCTTCTGGTGACTTACATTTGAAGAGACAAGCATGTTACTGTCAGAAGAGCTAGCACAATGGTAGACAAGGCTAAAGATAGAAAATGTTCTGAATGGATCAGAGAAAAGTCAGATATGTAACTTCCAGTACTGCCAGTAGTAACTTTGCATTAAGTAGAAACGATGAATTGCCAAAGCCCCTGCGCAGAAGTGTGATTATTAGTCCTTGTTTACCCCTTGCCCACTGTGAAATATAGAGGCAGCCGCTAAATGGGGAAAAGTATGGGAACTTCAGCCTGGGAGATTTAAAAAATAGAGTGAAAATGTGGATCATGTTTTTAAAATATGTTTAAAAATTAATTTGGCTAATCCAGGGAGTCTTTGTTAACCAAAGAATAATAAGTTTTACTTGCCTACTTACTCTAGACTTATTTAGCTTAGAAGGGACCTCGGGAGGTCATCTAGTTCAGCACCCTACTCAAACTTTGGAATTAAATCATCCCTCTCAGGATTGTGTCCTGTCAAGTTTGGATTGTCTCCAATTGGCAGACATTCCACAGACTTTCTGGGCAACACATTTGTAATTATATAGAAAATTTTTCCTGATAATTAATCAGAAATTATTTTCTTGCAACGTGTGTCTGTTGCCTCCTAGCCTTTTGCTGTACGTGTTTGAGGAGAATCTAGCTCTTCCTTCTTCTTCTGTATAACCACACCTAAGGCAAGACCAACACCCTTGATTTTCTACCTTCAGGTTGACTAAACCCAGTTCTCTCAGTCTCTCCTGTCTTGTGCTGTATCCCTGTAACCATCTTGGTGGCCCTTCTCCTCTGGACTCACTCCAATCTATACATGCTTAGTACAGGGAAGACTGGATACAGTACTCTCAGTGCAGTCTCAAAGGTGATGAATATAATAGGGGTTATATTAAAAATAATTTGAAAGGGCTATTGAAGGGAGTGAAGACAAACAAATCTCAACTTGTTTAAATATCAAATGTCAATTCTGACAAAGTGTGCAATAACAGTAAGTTCCAGCTCTTCACAGTGATCCTATAGAAGAGATATAGACACCTAATTTTCACGTAGGAGCTCTATGAAGTTGTCCTGTAGGAATTCAGGGATCCCAAAAGAGATTTAACTTTGAAGCAGTCCATAAGATAAATACTGTCTTTGTAGAGTACAGAATTTTATTTTAGAAAGAAGGGTCAGAATTTCTATAGAGTAATGCTAGAGGTGTTTGAAAAAATGAAAATTACAAAGTTGTTAAGAAATAAGTTAATGTCTGTTAGAATATTAAAATTCATACTTAAAGTAGGAACTTCCAGTTATTTTTGAAGAGACAACCTTCAGCTCTAACAGAAGTTATGGGTTTGGTATAGATAATGTTGAATGAAACTCTTTGAGGTATTTTACACAAGAGATCAGACTACAAGTTTTATTGTTTAATGACTGTGGGCCAATATTTTTTTTTTTTAATGGCATTGAATGTGCAAGACTAACATATTACCTTGCTAAAAGACTTGACCAGCTAGTTCCCTTGGACTTCCTGTTGGTGTTGGCTGTTTAACTATCTGAAAATCTTTCCTGTCATCTACTGGATGCTTGTGTTTTATATTCTTTATGCGTCACGTGTTCCTCATGCTTTTCCTTCTTATACTTCAAGGATTGTGGCCCCTCACACTTGGGTTTCTTTTTTTTCTCTTGTGCCTACTGTAAAAGGAACAAAGTCCTTGTCCAAGACTATAAGTATTCTTGCCAGAGGATCTGATGCCCTGGTGGAATAGATGCCAGCAATGTGATAAATCTTGAAACTGTTTTGTCGTTCATCCTCATTCGTACTTCCAGATTTAGAGACCTAGGAATACCTTGATCTTGACCCTTAGGATATCTACTTAAATAGAAATGTGTGAAACTGTGATATTAGAAACCATGGTATTAAGACCCATAGCCCAAAAAACTAAAGTGTAATTAAAAAAACTAAAGTATAATTTTTCTGTTTTTCTAAACTTTCTGATGTGAAAAAGGGCTGCATAGCATGTCCCTGTACAATACGCAGCAAGGCCTCTTCAGTTATGTGATCAAACCCACAATGATTTAGAATTAAATTTCAACAATTTAAGTAATCCTTTTGGCATTGCAGCTCAGGGCACATCAAATTGGAAATCCTATTATGAAAAAGCGTCTATATTTATAAGGACAGGAGGTTCAAAAAGTGTAGTTGAAGCCAAAGCTTTTAAGCTGTTAGATTCAACAGGGCATGAAAAACTAGTTAAAAATAATTGAGGGGAAATCACTGCACTTATTGAGAGTTTTTACAATTAAAGAAAAGAATAAAGAATCTCCCCAAAAGTGAGGAATGGCAAAATAGCTTTTGTGAGAGTAGAAAGCAGAAGTGGAAATATTCAACGTATTAATGCATGTTCTGTTGACAGATGTGCAGTAAATAGTCTGTGCAAAGAGAATCCAGTTACTGTACACAACAAATTAATTGTTATACTTCCAGTGTAATATATTTCTGTGAATGTGTGCTGGTTTTGGCTGGGTAGAGTTAATCGTCTTCTCAGTAGCTAGTATGGGGCTGTGTTTTGGATTTGGGCTGGAAACAGTGTTGATAACACAGGGACGTTTCCGTTACTGCTGAGCAGTGCTTACACAGAGTCAAGGCCTTTGCTGCTTCTCACCCCACCCCAGCAGCGAGTGGGCTGGCGGGGCACAAGAAGACGGGAGGGGACACAGCCGGGACAGCTGACCCCAACTGACCAAAGGGATATCCCACACCATATGGTGACATGCTAACCAATAAAAAGCTGGGGGAAGAAGGAGGAAGGGGGGACGTTCAGAGTGATGGTGTTTGTCTTCCCAAGGAACTGTTATGCGTGATGGAGCCCTGCTTTCCTGGAGATGGCTGAACGCCTGCCTGCCGATGGGAAGGAGTGAATGAATTCCTTGTTTTGCTTTGCTTGCATGCGTGGCTTTTGCTTTACCTATTAAACTGTCTTTATCTCAGCCCACGAGTTTTCTCACTTTTACTTTTCTGATGCTCTCCCCCATCCCACTGGAGGGGGAGTGAGCAAGCGGCTGTGTGGGGCTTAGTTGCTGACTGGGGTTAAACCACAACATATTTGCATATTTGAACTCTGTTATATTCACTTATATTTTAAAAGGATTTCATGTCTGTCAGGCACCTATACTGCAGTCAATTTAATTGAAAAAACTCAGGAAATCACATGGAGATGTCTGAGCTCCTGAAGGACCTAGGGATTTGGCCTTGAGTATTTATAAGGAAGGGATATAAGTGGCAGCTACTTCTAGATTTACAGGGTTAAAGAAATTGATTTTAATTGACTAATCCAGATTGCCCATTTGAAAGGAGGGCCTTACTGTATCAGATGTGCTATCTATGTATGTATACATGAATGTGTATATTTATATATACACACAGACACTATGAATGTCTGCATAACAAGAGACAAACCCTCTTCCATAATGTCATGTTGTATTGGAACAGAAATTTTAAGAAAGGCAAGGAGAAAATAGTTTATCTGTTTTGAGAGATATTGTCAAGATTTTAGGAACCTAGGGAGTTCAAAACTCAATTCCTGTTGGATTTTAGAAACTACTGAAAGTATTTTTGAAAATTTTACTGAAAGGATATATCCAAGATAGCACAGATAATCCATTACAGAACTGGCAGTTGGGCTTAGCTCTATGTTGTCTTGGATTAGTATGTTAACAATGATGACATACTTTGTCCCAAGTACTCTTACAATATTACAAGGCAGATTTCAAAAAGGATAGATAATGAATAAAAATCTTTCTATTGCTTCCACACTATGAGAGTATTAGACTCCTTGATAAAGCATGTGAATTTTGAGAATATTTTAAAAATACCCCAGGAACAACAACAAAGCCCCCCAAAATATTATTGCTTGTTTTGTGTGCTTTAAATTGGAACACTTGAACCACCTGCAGATAAGGATATCTTTCTTTCGGTAGGCTAAATGGTATTAAAATGCAGACAGTTAATACTTGCTAAAAGATATTTTTTAGAAAAGAAGAGAAAAAACAAAAGAAGAACTAGGCTATTCTGTATGGGTGTTAAAGACAGCACGAGGTTTTATATGAGAAGAGGGACTGGTCCTTTTGGCCATCCTGTCACTTCCACTGTTAATTCTGCCTCTTATTCATTTAGTTGTCTCCTTAACTTGCAAATATTTGATTTTCTATAATCCCATAACTACACAAATCTCGATCTGTAAGCGCATGTATGTTCCTGTCTTGTCTTCATAAACATAACTACCAGAATTAAATGTTTTCTAGATCTGGACCACTGTCTGCAATTTTTTTTTTGTTTGAAATATTTTGTGAGGAAAATGTTTTCTATATCTAAAATAAAGCTGTACAGTGCATCAACAATCAAGTTTGTGGCTATTGAAATTGACTGTAACAGAGAATTTATATTTTACTATGGTGCAGTCCTAATATTTATGAAACTGAAGCTTTAATCCAAAGATTTTTATTTAAAAGAAATATAAGTTTATGGTAGATTATATTGTTCTGTTAGATGAGCATACTACAAGGAATATCAGTTGAATTGAGTACCGTAACTAATTGCAGAACTAGTATATGTCTTATATATTGTTGCAAAGGTAGATCTTATTGTATGTTTTGCTGGTAAAATAAAATCAGACAGAGGGTTGTCTATTGTAGGTACCCTGTAGATCCATGGGGGTTACAAATTACAACATTGCCTGACAGAAAATCTATAACAATGTGTTTTTCAATAACTATGCATCGCATATTTGTTAGGGCATCTCATGTTTGTTAGGTATTCACATCATTCATTGTCTGTTCTACATATGATGTCCAAATGTGTGTTGGGAAACGACAAGGAAAGAAGTATTTCTGTAGAGAGGCAAACTTTTTATCCTGCTTGCGTATTTTAGGGTCTTAAAAAAATCCGCATACCCATCAAGTTTGGTACTTTCTTATTTCTAAATCTTTCTCGCTAGTCTAGTTGATCCAGAAGGATGAGAATGACAAAATGCTCCTGAAGACATTAGCTCTGAAGTTGCGGGCACTAATACTGTGTTAAAGCTAAATATATGGCTAAGGAGTTTGCATATTGTCTTTTTTACACTTGAACAACAATGTGTAGAACAAGCCTGAGGGATAATAATTTACCAGTCTCATTTCCCAAGACTGTTATTCCTCATCTTGACATACTATTAAAATAATTTAATTATCAGTATTTTGTCTTGTCATTAAGTTACTGATGTTTCCATTATTTATATTTCTAAAACTCTGAGTGCCCACATATAGATCCCCCTTTATATTCACGTCATTTGGCAAATATTTGTATTGGATCATCTTTTTTCCTGCAAACCTTCTGGCTAATTTTAGTTTCTGATGGGTGTTCTGAGGTATGATAGAATCCCCACTGAAGCCAGTATAAATCTGCACACAAGTAGCAAAGAGAAGAATGTGACTGCTTGGTTAATGTTCTACCAGTAATTTTGTTTGTATTTAGGGAGGGGGAATAGGAAGAATACTCAGGAAAGCTCTTATTTGTCTGCAGCCACATATGAACTTGGGTAACAGAACAGAAGATAACAGCTTCTGTTAAGGTTTGGTAATTATGTGGCTCATGTTCAGAACCAATTGCACTAAATAATTGCAAGGAAATGCCTTCTTGAACTCACCTGTTTTGGGAGTATGCTGTCTTTCAGATGAGACACTCACAGGAAAGGCAAGCTTCTCCGTTTCTTTGCTGCAGTGAGGACTGTGGAGCACAAAGTCTGTAGGGTTTAGCTGTGTTTGTATAAGTAGGCTGTTCCAGTGTACTACTTTGTGGATTTGTTTCATCCATTGGAAAGAACAGCATGACAGGAATTTAATTTAGATACTAATTTCAGCAGTCTACCTACTTATGTGGGGAGCATCTTCAGAGACTGTGGAAGTTAAGGACCTACCAGAGGTGTTCTCTCTCCCAGCCTGCAAGAAGTACATTAAATTCATGCTTAAAATGATCTCTGTTAACTTTAGGATTGTGCACTGTTTTGTGGAACGTTAGAGAGGCAGGCCAAAATGGTATTTCATGGAAGAAGACAGACGCTATTCTTATTTCCTAAGTACCCCTCAAAAAAGGGTTCCCCAGACTCTTTGCCTATGCTCGGGCTGCAGACTTTCCATATGAAGCTGTTTGTTAACTAAGGCTTTGATTTACTTCTGTTGTAATTCGTGAAAAGTAGTGGAAATCCTTCAGCTATTCTCGGTGGTCGCTGGGAGTTGAAGCTCAGTGAATATCTGCATGGGCTTAACAGGGAGCCATATCAATACCTGCATATGTGAAAACAATAAATACAAGCAATGTTATCTACTAGAAGGATACTAGTACAATTCTAAATACTTCTAGTATATTAGAAATATAGCTGTTTGATATGCATGTACACAAGCAATTTACATTTACAGTTGCTAAAACTCAAAGAAGCATACTTTAAAAAACAGTGGTATTTACTGGATATAATTTTCTTATTTAGTTCATCATTCTGGCAGTCTTTGGTGCAGATAACAGGATTTAGCTATGCTTCTCCCATGTTTCTATCTTGGGAATTCTTTGGTTTCATTGCATTTCCTATGTTAAAACCTGCTGTAAATGTGTTAAGTCAAGGTGCCCTTGCTGGTCCTGTATGGGGTGAAGTGTTGGGGAAAGGGGATGGTCAGCTTTTCCCACTGAGGCTTACCAGCCAACGAGTCTGTTTGGCAACACAACAGAAGTAAATGCCAGGGGCGGATTTGGGATTTCATCAGCAGAAAATGGGTGGTACTGGCAGTTTACTCTAGCTACCACTGTTCTTTTGTAGACAGATCAGCATACCTCTACCTGGAGACCGATTCTAACACAGCACCGTGTAGAGCTGCTTCTTGTGCATCTGCATCCAGGGTAGTACCAACGACAGTAGAGATGTGGTGACCTGCTCTTCAGCGGAGTACTGTATAAACTTGTTGAAATCTTGCATACATACTTGGGCAACTTGCTAATGCTGCTGTGATTTTACTACCATGTACTACTATGCATGGCAGATTGGTAGTCCAAGGACAGAAGCTGGAGCGTGGGAAATTCCATATATATATATATATGGAAAA
>WAAD01012333.1:20848-71957 GCA_013389945.1 Fregata magnificens | reverse complement strand
ATAGACCCTGAAATATAAACAATTGCTGATCATGCTGTTGGCTCTGATAACATAACTCATAATGTTGCCCTAATTACTTACATTATAAAACTGTCAGGTCTGGAACATTTGGTCTCTCAAGGCAGCTCTCCAATTAATCTTTTCCTTTTTTATTAGAGATCTTGTTATGTGATTGTCTTTTGGGGAGGAATGAGGGCTTTATGTTACAGTGGGTTTTTTAAAGCTTTCACTCATAATAGAGCAAGAAGACTTCAAAGTTAACAGGGATGTTACATTAGCTACCTTTTTTTTTCTTTTTATTGCAGCATCTGAAAGAATATAGCCTGTACTATTATTGACTAGCTTCTGAGGAAAAAAATCATAGAACCATAGAACAGCCCAGGTTGGAAGGGACCTTGAAAGATGGTCTGGTCCAACCTTTTGTGGGAAAGGGAGCCTAGATAAGATTATCTAGCACCCTGCCTAGTCATGTTTTGAAAACCTCCAGTGATGGGGAGTCTACCATGTTCCAGTGATTGGTTCTTCTCACTGTAAAAAAAAAAAATCTTTCTAACATCAAGATGAAACCTCTCCTGGTGCAACTTGTACCTATCGCCCCTTGTCTTCCCCATGTGGCTTCTTGTGAAGACAGAGCCTCTGTCCCCTCTGTAGCTGCCCATCTCTGTAACTGCTGTTTAAGTACTGGAATACTGTGATGAGGTCCCCCCTAAGCTTTCTCTTCTCCAGGGAGAAAAGGCTTGACTCCTTCAGTCTTTCCTCATTGGGCAGGTGCTCCCAGGTGCAGGACCTTGCTTTTGTCTTTGTTAAACCTGCAGTTCTTGCTAGCCCACTCTTCCAGCCTGTCTGGGTCTGTCTGTAAGATGGTTCTCCCTTCTGACGTGTCCACCTCAGCACCCAGTTTAGTGTTATCAGCAAGCTCGGCGAGAGAGTGCACTTATGCAGATGTTGAACAGTGTGGTGCTCAGTATCTACCCTGGGGGACTCCACTCGTGACAGACTGCAAGCCTGAGTAATAACCATTGATCACCACCCTCTGAATGTGGCCTGTGAGCCAATTTCCTACCCATCTCACAGGCCACCCGTCCACTCTGTACCTTGCCAGTTTCTCCAGGAGAAGGCTGTGGGAAACTGTCAAACGCTTTGCTGAAGTCCAGGTAAACATCTACTGCTCTCCCTATGTCAACAGGAAATGTTATTTTGTTGTAGAAAGTGATCAGGTTAGTCTGGCATGATTTGCCTTTGGTAAATCTGTGCTGGCTTTTCCCAATCACCTGCTTCATTTGGTTTGTAATAGTTTTTAGGATGACTCATTCCATTACTTCCCCAGGGACTACAGTATGACTAACGGACCTGTAGTTTCCTGTGTCCTCTTTTGGGCCCCTCTTGTAGATGGATGTCATATTTGCCCTCCTCCAGTCATCAAGGACATCCCCTGATCTCTATGACTTTTCAAGGATGATAGACAGTGGCCTTGCAACAACATCAGCCAGTTCTCTTAATGCCCTGGGGTGGATTCCATCCAGGCCCATAGATTTATGTGGGCTGAGATTTACTTGCTGTTAATATTTGATTTACTTGTTGTGTTAATAATTGTTAAAGAGAAAGCATCAGTCTTTAGTATAGTGCCAGTAAAATTACTATAGGAAGACAACAAAAGCTATAAGTAAATGTTATTAAATACATTATTGCTTTGATTTTCATAACACGCTTGCTGACAGATGCTTTAACCAATGCAACCATGCATTAGAACAAAGAACATCTAATGTCTAGGATGCTTTATAAGAAATTCTGCTTTTCATAGGCAGCAATTTCATGGTTGTTTTCACAAATGTGAAGTATATCAGTTCTTGTAACTTGCCTTGGAAGAAGCAAAATGGCTAAGCACCATCCCTGGATCAATACAGCAAATGGTGTATCATTATTCTACTTGTTCCCTGACAAGAACAGAGTACTCCATCACGCTGTTTTGCAACACACATCTACCTGAAATCCTGTGCTGCTTTTCCTTTGCTTTAAACTTTCTATGTATGCAGTCCCCAAGGTGTCAGCAGAATGAATGCAATAGGTAAGTAGAGATGATAATAGTATTTTGCTTTTGGACTATTCTCATACCAAATCTAAATACTGTAATTAGTAATTGTAAACATAGTAATGACACGAAATTAGGTTGCTTACACCAAGAGACACCATTTGTAAAGTGATACCATTAATTTCTTCCCCAGGCAACACTTGAGACCTGTCTGTGTTACAGACTTCACTGTACTTCTTGTGGCTAAGACAATGGCAGAGCTGCACAGCTACATGCTGCTTGTCTTTGATCGGTATGTTCTCCCATGCTCGAAAATGTTTATAAACACCTTTAGATAAAGAACAGTTAGGTACTAGGTTTCATTTGCTCAAATGTATTAAATTTTATATATATATATACACACACACGAACCCCCTGTCCCTCTTGCAAAAGACACCAGAAATTCAGAACCGTTGTCCAGCTGTCCTCCACTGCTGAGAGAATTCAATTAAGTGAGACCTCTTTGTTTTCTTTGCTTTCAGAGTCTTTGCTTCCAATGTCTGCCTAAAAGTGTACTGAGAGTAACCCAGCCTTTCATTCAGCACTGCCCAACCCTTGTCACACAGAGATTTCAGGCCTATGAACAAGGGGGCTGGTGAGGACCTGATTCTCCAGCAGAAATGGGATTGTGCAAGCTAAGAAGGTTGGAGAGCCCTCCTCTACTGATAAAATCAGAGAGCAGTTCCTTGCTTGAATTTTTATGAATGAAGCCAATTTCCTGCCATCCCGCAGGTGTCTCCTTTTCTTCCTCTTTCAGTTTAGCCTTGATCCTCAGGGTAAATAATGCAGGAACCAGCAAAAAGATGGAAGGATACCCTCAGTGCCCTTTGCATCTCCCCTTTTTTCACCGACATGAACACAGAGTTAGAGCCCCAGGAACTTTGTTACATAAATGTTCTTTGTTCGTTTTTGGTTTTTTTTTTTTCCTTATTCTTTTGGCTCTGTGTTAATGCTGAAAATGGAAAAAGGATTGGTTCAAATCAACCTGAAATAATGTTTTCTTCATAATTTTTATTGACAATGCAAAAAGTCTGAAAGATATAATTTTGACTCGAATGAAGAATTCTACTTCAGTGTTCTTTTCCCTTCCCTGAAGTAGGCAAATTCACCTCTGATTAAAGCAAAGAAAATAAAAGTCTAGATCCTTAAAGCAACTATTGCTGCTGTTCCTTTTAACCAAAATCTCCCGTGAAGTCTGGGGATGTGCAAGAGGTCCAATAATTTCATGTACTTGAAGTAGTGCGTATCTCCCAATGCATAGCAAAGTGTCCTGCTCACCAAATGATCAGATGTAGTGTGAAGGAAAGGTGTCCTTCAGTCTCTGTTGCTAGTACTGTTTTACTTTATATAAAATAGGAGGATCATGTTTAAATGTCTGCTTAATTCAAAGCAGAGATTTGAACCAAGGTCTGTTACTTCCAAAAATGTGCACTAGCCTGAATTATTATAGTATGATCTCTCTCAATCTTTCTAGAAGTAAATGCCTCCTCTTTCTTCTCAGTAATGAAATGTTTATGGGAAAAAAAGAGCTAGAAAATCATTGTGCTTTATTCCAGATGAGCGTCTAAGCTACCAAAATATGAAGTTAACCTTCTCTATCTAGTTCAGTGATTTTTAAACTATTTTATATAAAATAGTGATTCTGATATAATCTAATTTTGCCAGGGTCTGGGTCTGTAGGTACCATGCCTGTGCCTCTAGTTGTTAAGTAGGCGTTCAAGACTGATCAATTCCTTTTCACTCTGAAAGTCTTGATATTCTTAAGAATAGCTTGCGGGAAAAAAAAAAAAATAAAGATCTTGCCAGTCTTACAGAATGACAGTACTAGGGTTTTTCTCCTTGTATAAATCTGGAGTACATGAAGGATGACAATGGTAAAAATGTTTTTATATGTTGTGGATTCAAGAATCTGTCTGCAATATACTGTCTTTTTGTTCAGTGCAGCTCTAATGCTTTAATTCACCTTGTTTGTAACTACTATTCCTTTATAAATTATCATAAACCTGAAAAGGCAGGCTATTTTTTAAGCTTAATATAACCAGTATTGCCTTATTTCAAAGTCTAATACAATTATGAACACACCATAACTTGTGGATGATTAAATTGCAAATTGTGGGTGTCCACCAGGCAACTAGATATATTAAATTTGTTCACCTTCATAACTCATCCTCATATACACTGTATATTTTCCAGGATCACGCAAAGATGTGCTAGTTCTGCCTGAGGTACATTCTGTAGTATTTATGGTTTATCAGATGTACAGAATATCTTCTTCAAGGAGACACTCATATATCATTTGAACTTCAGTAGTTATTACATTGTTTTAATGGAAAAACGTTATAAATGAATGAGTTTTATTCTCTCTGCAACATTTATATTTTTGAACATGGCTTTCTCAATGCTGCTGGCTTTTGTTCTGTGAGAACATGAACTTCTTGTTTATTACTCACTGATTTTATAAAGATGTCTCATTTTCTCCTTGGAGGGCTATAAAGAAAAAAAAGGTCAAAAAGCAGAAGCTAAGTAATCAGAGTGTAGTTTCACAGAAGTTTTGTGGAATAAACGTGACACCTGTTAAAAAGCAAAAATCAAAGGAATCAAGATAAACACTTTACCTCTTATTTGGCATTGTAATTGAATGAGGAATATAATCTATGCAGAAATTTTTAAAAATGAGGTTTTGGTTTACAGCTGTAAACCAAGTGATACCTGGCTTAATCCACATGGAAAATACCTGTAGTTGTTATGAACTTAGACTGTGAGCTCACTAAATAAAAAGACTAACTCTACTTATCTCGTAAACAGATAAAGATCCCCAAGAAACTGATGTTTCGGTGTTTGTTCATACAGCAGAGAGCTGCTTTCCTGTAACTCCTTGCTGAACTCATTTCTCTGATGCTGATACCATCTGAGTTTTAATGCTGAAGGTGCCAGGCTTACCTTGCTATTTTGAGGTGCTTCATTTGTATCAGCTTCCTTTTCTATGTACCATTATATTTGTGATTCCCGGCCAAGTCCTAAGAGCCCTATGTAAGGCAGTAATTCTCAGGTGTTCATGTTGTAGATATGTTTTTACCTACAGAATTTTCTTGTGCATTTTGCCTGTCTGCTGGGACACAACATTCCTGACACAAAATGTCAGCTTCCCCATACTGCCCCAAGGCAGCAGCATTGCAGCCATGGAGAAATGTTCTCTGTGTATATGGTGGGATCTTGTGATCCATGAAGATCCCTGTGTGCCCCTCTCAGTGCCTACAATTGCAATTCTAACACTATGAGTAGCTAAAGAAGCGCTGGGGACTTTAAGGCCTTTGGCAAGTGTAGTGACAGACAGATTTATTTCTGCATGTAATTTTAAAAACGGTTGAGTAGTTCAACATAAAGGCAGAAAACCCAAATGCACGTTAAATTTCCATCGTTAAGCTACAGTGTGTTATCCAAACTGGTAGTCCTCACCGGGAAGTAGTATTTGAATTAAGAATGTTGATAGTAGAGAGAACCAGAAATGCCCACAGAGTACTTGTAACCTAGCAGAAGCTGTGAATTGATAGATCCTGAGATTCTTTGCAGATGAAGTGGAGCCATTGTGGCATAGATTGGGACAGAAATAAGTCAAAGTAGTGCTGGCCTCTTGTTTCTTTCCTGTCACAGGGTGAAGAGGTGAGTATTTTTGATGTCTTCTCCAGAGAACTTAATATTTGCTTTATCTTCTGTTTATCTTTTATATCATTGCACTGGATAATATTGCAAAGTTGTATAAAATTAAAATTAAGTTTGAAATAGGGTTTGTTAATTACAGTATTTAACTGTTGTGGTTATTGTTTCCTAGGAGATTAATGAGGTGAATTATTGTAACATAATTAAACTACAGTATATCTAATCTCTTACATACCCTTGTGGTTTACTGTTATTCAAGTATCACTTGAAGGTTAATTTCACTTAGCTGGTATATATTTGACTTTGGTAATATAGTTTATATCAAAATATGTTTTTAATTATATTTGAAAGTCATTAGGCAACAGCTCTGCCAAAATTATCACTGTAAGCTTTACTAGTGAAGGTAAGGACATGATAAACAGTAAAATCAGCAGACTCACATACATACACAACCTGAATATTTACATAAAAGCAAAAGCTAACATATGCTGCCACTTGGATGCTAATGGTGTCTGCTGAAGGTTAAGCCTCCTCTTCTGATTGTCCACTCTGATACATGGCGGTTATTGAATGAATCAAAGTTGAATGGCTCATGGATTTCATTAATATGAAAGATATAACTATATGGGTGAAGTTGCAAATCTAGTAATCTGAAATACCCCCTAATATGGTTTTGACTGAACCCTTTTACTAACAGTTAATGAATTCCTCATTTCACTGTGCCTCAGGCCATTCAATCGGCTAGCTGGCTGTTTTCTGTGGTACTTTGGCAGGAAATCCTATTGTCTTGCCACATAAAAATTAGAAACATGCAGTAATATCTTTATAGGACAAGATAAAACTATAGATTCATCAAAGCATGCCTTTTCCCCCAGAGAAATAGATTAGTTTATATACCTTCATTTTTTTTTTAATCCCCAAAACCAACCTTCCTCC
Source organism: Fregata magnificens (assembly GCA_013389945.1). Lineage (NCBI taxonomy): Eukaryota > Metazoa > Chordata > Aves > Suliformes > Fregatidae > Fregata > Fregata magnificens. The sequence goes on along the minus strand of WAAD01012333.1, from coordinate 65,296 downwards.
TCCTCCAGCCACAAACTCAGCTTCATCTTAAATTCACTATTCCTTATTTATTCTCATGCTGGATTTATTTAAAGGATGGATACTCTGTGTTATACTACAACAGAAAGCTGCCATATTTTTTTCTGTATTAGTTCCAGTCACAGACAGTTTTTTACATCCATTTTTTGCTTTCTCTTCAGTAATCCTGAGAAATTGTCTTCTCTATAACTCTTTTTAATTTTCTCCAAGCTATGGTGCTAAAGATTTGAATCTATTTTCTCTCTCTCATTTCTCTGTCATCTCATCGCTGTATATTTTGGATGAAACTAAAATTCTGTCCCCAAAATTGTAGCTCAGTATAGAATCAAACCCAATATGAGACCTTTAAAAAAAAAAAATTAAAATTCAACAGTGTGTAATTTAATAATTATCATTTTCATCCAAAGTATAGAAGTTAACATATTAGTGGTTACAATTTTCAGTCCAGAGGTTGGCTTGTTTCTGGACAGAATTCACAAATCTTTGATGTCCAGAAAACACAGCATTCTTGAGCATTTAATCTAAGTTGTATTTTATTTTTAGGGATTTATCAGCCAATATTGGAAGGGGGAAACTGCTCAATAATTTTCTTGGTCATTACTCAACACGGCTATGATCCTCTTGAATGACGTCCCATTGTGCATTTCTAGAATAATTTCCACTTATTTTCTGTATACTTTTCAAGGTAAATACCCCACAACTTGTTTGCTTTTGCTCTGTAGTTAGTTAGATTATGACTTTGTTTGTGTTAAGCATGATACTTTCTTGGTTTTCCCACTTACCTGTATTCTCTGTGGTCACTATCCAGCATGGTAGAATTACTTTCGGTGCCTGCTCTCACCATGTTTTACAGTTGAGTATGTGAGCCATGAATAAGATTATAAACCCAAATTATCCAGGTCATTCTGAAATTGTTTGCTCTTTCTCCTCTCTTTTTGTTGCCTTAGAAATTGTGTGCCATCAGCAAATGTAATAATTTTGAACATAACCTTCCCAAGGTCACAACTCTAGAAAATAACCTAAACTTGTCAGTTGTAATGTTCCCAGCAGCTCCAGTTCTCTTCTCAGCACTCAACAGCTGTCCTGTTTCTTTCTGATATGTGTCTTTGAATCTATTTGAATTTGTTTTGTCAGTTCTTCTCGAAAACATGCTCACCATCTTTTCAAATCAGTCTCTTTGTGGCGCAGCTTCAAATGCTTTTCTGAATTCCAGATAAATTGTCCATTACATTGCTATTGTCTCCAGGTAGGTAACATATTAAAAGAATTCAAGTAAATTTGTCTGTCATGACCTCCTTTTTTTTATGTCTAAATCTGGTTTAATAATTTTCTGTCTTCTGCATAACTGAGTCCATGATAAGAAGCTTGGGCTTTCTAGGGTCTTGGAACCTTTCAAAGTAAAAAGAATTACATTCACTGCTACTCCCATTCTCTCTTATACTCCCTTCCTTACTTAGTAAATTACCACACATCCTGCCGAGGGCTTTCCTTTTCCCCTTACCACTTTTCTACAGATTTCTTGGTTGTAATTTATCTAGGCCTGGAGCTTTGTCAATGTTTAATAGTTATAATTGCCTAATTAAGGTCTCAGCTCTGGTAGACCAGAAGCCTTCTTTTTCCACTGTTTCCAGTTTTCAGGAGTGTGTTCGCTACTTCTGTCAGATTCTCTTTTCCTTTGTGTATTCATTACAAACTGTCTATAAAGGTACGAGTAATCTGTCTCTTTATTTTAAAAATTGCTTCACTTGAAGATATTTGCCACTCTCGTTCCTGCCAGACTACAAGTGGATGAACAAAAAAAACCCCCAAAGTCACACACAAAAATTGGTATTACCATTGAACAGTGGAAAGCCCAGTCATTTTCTTTGCTTTTCCAGGGAAAATAGAAACTTGAGAGATGAAACTATACACTCGGGGACTGAGTGTAACCTGTGATGATGATAAGGGGGAGAGATCATTCATGGTAATTGGCAATAAATTAGGTGAAGTTCTGCAAGGTGAGTGTGTTTTGCCTGCGACAGTAACTGGTGAGTGATTTCCCTGTCTTTATTTTGACCCATGAGTTTTCTCGCTCTTGTTCTTCCTGTTTTCTCCCCTGTACCGCAGGGGACAGGGGGTTGACTGAACAGCTGGGTGGGTGCTTGGCTGCCAGCTGGGGCCAACCCACCACAGCTATTTACCTCAAAGTGTTAAACGGCAGGCGACTGAAAGTAAATGTACCGGGTATACTCTATGGACCATGTATTGCTTAGCTTGCAATTCATATGGGAAGCTGCAGTTCTGTGTCAAATTCATATATAGCTAAGCAGTTCAGTTTTGTGACGCGTTCCTTATTCAACATCGGGTATCTATCTCTTGGTTAAAAAGGGAACTGGCTAACACGTGCTAACATGTGCTTACATGTGCACCCATACTGGGAAATGTAGCTTTAGAGCTTTTGTGCGTTAAATGCATGGTCAGCCATTTAAAATGTTGACACGAATACTATATTTACATAGTGTCTCCGGTTCTTCTTGAATCTTGCAGAATTTTTCAAACTTGACTGCACAAAAAAGAGCTAAACTGTTATTCAAAACACTGTTTTAACCTGAGCTATTTCAGCTCAGGTGTTTGTCCTTTTGAGTTCTTTTACAGAGGATTAAAACAGTTTCCTTCTTACAGAGGTTAGAAAGAAGACTTCCTCAGTGGGCCTGGTAGTCTGTAATTAAGCACTTAGGGGTTGTGTATGCAAAAGGCAGTTCTTGCAAAGTTCTTTGAAAGCATCTGACAGCCAGCAGCAGAAGCAGGAGAGTGAACTGCTGATCTGCTTCACTATGACATTTTTTTCTCTGTATCTGTAAATCTTATATTGGGCTTCAATGTAGCTTGAAATCTACTCCTGTAAATATCATAATGTTTGCTGGTTAAAGGATGGTTAAAATCCTACAGAGGATTTGTAGTCTCTCTCTTCTTTTGCCCATTTTCACCATCTGGGCCCTTATACAGATGCCTATATGTTTCCTCTGTAGAAGAAAAAAATGTCATTGAGTCATATGTCATTTCATACATAAGACTTTGGTCTGTGCCACCGTGCTCCTTCCTGCATTAAGCCGATGGTGATAAATTGTGGCAAAATGACCTTTACATCACTTAGTCCTGGTAATTGTCAAAGTGTTATATTAACAGCTTCTAGCATATACAGTGGATTTACAAAGCAGAGTAGGGGATCAGGAAGAGTTTCAGTGTTATATTCAGCATAATTTTTGCGGCAGTGTTGTTTTCTAGCACCTGATTTTTTAGTTAATGCTAGGGAAATGCACTTTTTTGGAAACAGGGACATAGACTGCATTAACACCACCTATAAATAATACAAAGACAATAAAACTTAGTGGCATGAAATGCAATGGAATTTGAGGCTAACAAAATTTTCAGGTAGAAACTAGGTTCTCACCAAATTAAAATGACAGAAGGGGAGGGACCTGACTTCACCAAAACAGTCTGTTCTGGACAGAAGTCCACTGAGACTGGAAATACATGGAGAAACGCTTTCTGCCTTTCTAGTACGAATAGTGGGGACAACCAAAACAAATGGTAAAATGGAGCTCCATTGGACCTGGATATAGGAGGCGACTGCTGGTAAAGGCAGAGAGGTTAAGGAGTAAAGTATTGTAATAACTTAGGCATTAGAGCATTCTTGGAGACTTCAGTAGCAATATTAATGTGCTTGCATATAATCACATACCTAAGATGGATATATGAGATTTCAGTAAAGTCAGCAGTGTTTGCACAGGGGCAGAGCTTTCATTGCCAGGCTGGAGCCTCCCTTTAGAGCCGAAGGATCAGGTGAGAGCAATGTAAGAGGAGGCAGGGCAGGAGGATGAGGCTTATGGCAACTGTTGTAGGGCAGGTACATGGCAGGATGATTCTATTGATATTACATCTAACTTGTGTTGATTCATTTCTTGTGGGTGTTGAATGAATAACAATACTTGAGGCATGATTTACTAATGTTGCTAAGAAAAAGAAAAGGTTTTTACTTCTGACTATCTTCTCATTTATGTCTCGGGGAAACTGGTAGTTTCATGAGATGGACAATGGTTTCAGTAGACAAGAAGCAAGAGCAAGGCTTTTAGCTCAGTCAGTTCCTGTTTGCTATTTATCTGCTTCTTAAATTTTATCAAGTAATTCTGCTTATAATTGTGATACTTCATGATTTTGTAAAAATTGGCACCTGCTGTGTGTAGGATAATAGCACAATTCAACATGCAGTGTAGGAAGAACCGATTTTCTGCTCATTTTATCTGGAAATGTCTGAATTATAAGTGGAGTTGCCCCCCTGTTAAAATTCAAAATTACTCTGGAGGTAGATAAATGGGGTAGAGATTTTTACTTGTGTAACAAGAAGAAAACCCAAAATAGATGTGATTTCCTTTGTCATGAATGCAGAGAAGAAAGTACTAAAAATTAATTTGAAAAATAAAAAGGGGTTGCTTCATCAGATCTTATCTGTGATGTCAGTCCATTAGAAAGAGGTTGGGGTAAGATCTCTGAGCAAATATAAATGGTCCCTTTTCACCTATGATGAAATTTGTCCTTTGGAGGAAAGAAATGAAATATATGGCAGTTATTCATCTAGGTAGCAAATTAATGTAACTTTGGTAATTCTGTATGCACGTAGTACACCATACTTCCTTCTTCCTATAAATGAAGGCTAGATCCCAAGTTTCTTGATCTAACGTTTAGCAGGGCTCTTGCAGGCCAGGAGCAGAAAGGATAACAGTGATTTCTGTAGTTCTTGAGGTTGACATCTGTGGTGGGCAGACGGATATCAGGTGTTAAATCAGTATTCTGCATTATCATTGTAAGCTTAGGCTTAGAATAGGAGTATGGACAGGGTAAGGCTGTCTGCTTTCTCCAACAGACAAAAATTTTGTCATCCCCTGTGGGGGACCTGGTGGAACCATAGAGCTGCAAATTGCAGTTGACTGATGAAGACAGAGAACTTGGAGAGAGCAGAGAGGGGGAATCCTCGCCCTTCCTTTTGTTCTTTGAAGAGAGCAAAGGAAGGCTGTTCTCTGCCATTTTTCTGCAGGGCAATTTGAGAACCCAGGCCTGTGTCCAGTAGCTGGAGCAGAGCCTCAGCAAGCAGTTTAGCCTGAGGAAAATGGATTTCCTTACCCGGGTTGCTTCAGGGCTTTTGTACAGATGCTTGTGGCTGATGAGCTGGAATCCTTCCTCATGCCAGAGGAATTGACAGTCTGGTGAAAATGTGTAACACTGGACCCAAGGCTCAGCATATGCTACAGAAGAGGAAAAACTTTCTGTGGTGGAGTTTGCAGCCCCATTGTTGGGAGAGCAAAGGTTTTGCATTGCCAAGGAGCACTCGGGAGGAAGACGACAAGGGAACAGATTTCCCAGTAGGTGTTAAAATGAACAAAATCACAGCAACTTTAGTTGTTGCATATTTACTGTTTATCTGCTTGAGACCCAGGCAAATTAGTAGCAGCCATCTCATTTTTGTTTCTTGCAGATTATTCTCCTGTGACTTTTAATTAAAACTTCCCTTAGGCACAGAGGAACCATTGGTGATCTTTTTTTTTTTTTTATTATTTTATTTTTATTTCTGGACTCTCTCAGCTTTAATTACCTTTTAGGATTTGAAATAAGCCTTATGTTTCCACCAGATCATGTTTACTACAGAAGGAAGTGGCAAAGGGATCAGCAGGGATATTTACTATAAAATCAAAATTTCACATCAAATGTATTTCAAATGTAGTCAAGTAAACATTCCCTTCCCCCTCCTGAAAAACCCTATGGCCAGGTTTAATATGTTTCATATATCTTGAACTGAATAACTTGTGTTGAATCTCCCATTCCTGCACTATTCAATTTTTACTAGGAATATGATTACATTGAAATGAGACTCCATCAGAGAAATAAGATATTGGATGGGCAGTAGACCAAGGCGAATTTCTGAGCACTTTGCATAAATGTTTTTCCAACCATAATAGCAGCTTCAGAACTTGAGCAAAAGAGCTAACCTGTCAGATTGCAATTTCTATTCATTGTTGCTTGAAATGCCTTGTTTGCCAGAGAATCATCAGGTTTGTTTTGTGTTTACCTGCAAATAAATTTGATATAAAAAGAGCTCAAATGGGTATAATGTCATTCCAGCTGGAGGGAGGGAAGGTTTTTAGCCACTAATCGGTATGTATATATAGGTCACAATGTATTCATACGCTATTTAGGCATCTTGATGCCAGCAGAAAGCATCACCAATGTTAGCTAATGTGATAAGCTTCCCAGGACACACCATCAGTGGAGCAGGCATACAGTGCGGGCTGCAGTCTGCAGCACAAGGTGAATAAGACAGTCCTAGTAATTTCCTGTTGTTGACTAGAGTAGTGCTGGCATGTCTGTTAAAAACAGTCAAATTGCAGTAGGCCTTTGAATAGGGATAAATGTGTAACGCTCAGAAGAAGAAATATTTTTGAAAATTGTCTTTCAACTGAGGAGAACCCCTTTATGCTATCCATAGCAATGAGTTCCTTTGCATATAGTGCTTTTCTGCAGATTCAACTTGCAGATTCAAGCTAGGTCACAGATGAAGTATATTTTATTTATGTTTTTAGTGCGTGTATATATACATGCACTAAAATTATTTGTATGTGTATACATATATTTCAAATGGGCACAATCCAGGCTTATCCCAGCTCATCAGTATGTGCTATGCAGCTGAAGATGCTCTTTCTCATTTCACTTTTTTGCATAGAACTGAACAAGCCTATGAGAGGAGTAAGTTCTTCCAGTACCTTACTGAATTAATGATATTTTTGTAGCTGTTGTTAATCAGATGATAATATTAATATTACTGTTGGCTTCAGTCCAATGATCTTTTTGAATATCATTAAGTATCTGGCAGGCTGCTTGGTGTGTGTTTCAGACAAACAGGAAATAGGGTTAGGAAAAAAAAAAAAGATTAGCTTTTCTTTCATTTACTTATTTCTGAGCAGAACATATTTTCCCCAAATAACAGGCTTAGATAGGTCTTGCTTTTCAGGTATTTTAGCCATTGATGAACTGCACAGGCAAATCATAATTCTATACTGAAAAATGGACTTGAATTTGAATTATCTTTTTCTGCTTCTATATAATGGGTATTCCTCCACACAAATTGGTTTTTTTGCAGATGAATATTCTGTGCATTTGATTTAGAGTCTGCATATAGGCTGTGTGCATTAGAGCTATTTAGTATGAAAAAAGCTGAAGAAGAGAAAGAATGGAAGAAGTACTTTTTAAATGAATGGTATGAAGTTAAGTGGTGTGCTCCTGTTTACCCTTTCTGACAATATAAGAAGCCAAGGACATTCATCAAGAAGAAAGGCTGTAATTAATTAAAAGAAATACTATGCAATGCATAATTAACAGGTGTTACAGCTTGTCAGAAGACTAATGCCAATAAAATAGTAATATTCACAAAAGGATTTGATGTTTATGTGGATAATAAAATATTGACAGTTATATTAGAGACTTTTAAAAGTTGTTTTCTAAAAGAAACTCTTTTGCTTAAAAACATATACCAAGTATCACGAGGAAGAGACATCCCCTACTGGCAACCTGTCCTGTAATAATTCAGTGCGAGTCAGGCAGTTAAATACCTTATAAAACAATCTGGCATTAAGTTACTGAGAACTCTCATTGTATTCTGTATAGAAAATATCATTGTGTTAAACAGTTTCTTCCATTGTAATTAATGAACTGCTTAAATTCATATAAATGATTTCTGCATTTGAATAAATGGTCACTGGATTATAAAGAATTAGGTATCAACTCAGTTCTGACCAGTATTGTTCCCTCTGTCCCATTTGCTTCTTTACTGGTGTGTACACATCTCACTACACATTTCGATCAGGAAACAGCTGTATAGTGCTACTCGGATTCTGTGATTATCCACGAGACACAACATACTGTGATCCTCACCTTATTTTATTCAAGCCAGACAAAATGTAGGCGTATCAGTCATAAATTTGTATATAGCCTGCAGAAAAGCTTGAAGAGTAAGGCTACCTTTTCTTTTTTTGATTGCATTACTGGTTGCTTAAAGGAAAAACATCATATGAAAGTCCCATTTCTGTCAGAAAATCTGGGACTTGCTGGTTCTACAAATAACCTTAAGATTAACGAAACTGAAAGCAGCAATCTTGCACTTATTAGTGCTACAAATAACCTTAACGTTAATGAAAATGAAAGGAGCTCGTCAGTGCAAAAAGGCTTTTTCTTCCTATTTTTTCTTCACTTTGGTTAGACTGTGCAACTGGTGGTACTTTCTGTACCATTTTTCTACATTAAAGGAGAAACTCACAGAAAAGGTTTTTAAGAATATTAACAGCTGAACAGACGGAAACCCTCGTGTCTTTCTGTACCACTGGTTCAAGGGAATTTTAGGACAGAATTTTCTAACTACCCATTCTTCTTTGATGCATCAAGATAAATGGTCAACCATTCTAAGAGTTTACCCTTAAAGGCTCTAATAGGAGCTATGGGCCATCTTGAAAATCTATGCTGTAATAATTGGAAGCAATCAGTGTCAGAAAATTGATTTGCTTGAAAGCAGTTTATTTCAATTTGAATATTTTGAAATTGTGCTCAGTACCTAAGGTAGCATGCCTGAAGCGAGATGATCCTGTTACCATGGTTTCAGGCTGAGATTTGGGTTACTATGGTGTCAGCCTTTACTTCTTGCTGTGCGGGAAAGTATTATGTGACCTGGGCAAGGTCATGTAGACTTAAAACCTTAAAGAGGCTAAGCTGGAGCAATAAAAATTAGTTACTGCAGTGAAGGTCTTTTATGCACCTGCTGCCTAAAGCAGAGACTCGAGCCCTGCGTGAGCTCCCTTATAAAGTACTGGGCATTCCATTCCTGTCTAGGGAAGTTAGCACTCATCTGGGAGGCGGGGCCTGGCAGTTTGTTGCAAATCATAGTCCTTTTTCGTCCAACTCCTATTAATATCTAGGTACCAGGAGGCACATTCCTCTTTTCAAAAGCTGTGGTGATTATGTTCTGTCCTGGAGATGGGCATCAAAATTGAAGTCCCTCTTTTCATTTGAAATGGGATGCTCACAGGGAGATCAAGTTTTATTCAGTAGTTCAGTAACATTTTTGAGGATGTGCACGAGGAGGCTTAATATTTCTGTTCTCACTGAGAACTGTGTGCATGACTGTAAGAGGGTGACAGGGGTGGCCCCAGGAACACCTTCGGTTTATAGAGAAAAGACCCAGCTGAATTAGGACAGGTCGGGGAGAGTAAGTGAGACACCCCCGTGGGGTTTGCAGAGAGGAGGGCCGGAGCTGCAGTCCCTGTTCCAAAGACTGCGTGCAGCCTTTATACCCAGAAGTTGGTGGGTTGAATACATAAACAGTCTTTGAAGCAAGAGCTATTATTGTGAAGATTGAAATGTGTTTTGACACTTTGTTTTACAGCACCTTGTGTCTTGATTAAGTTCCAAGTAGGTTAAAGGGCCGGCACACTGAAGTGGTGGGGTGTAGCTGAGGGGCTCAAACTGGGAACAGGTATCACAGCTGCCAGGATTGGGTCATGGCGAGCTAGAAAATCCCTCTGAACATTTTTCTGAGAGAAAGCAGCGACATACGTAGGAAGCATGGGTTGTGGATCAAAACAGGAGTTAGGTTTGGGACACAGCACAATCTGTTCAGCACCAAGGAAAAAAAAAAAAAAACCCGTCACAACTGTTCTCCAAGCCTGGAGAAGCTTACAGCGAAAATTTAGATAGGAACAGGTTTTTTTCATTATTTGGTTAATTGATTAGTTGTTGGGTTCTTTTATTTGTATGTATGTTTGGGTTTGTTCAGTTTTGTTTTTTCATTTAGGTAGGGCTTTTAAGTTTGCATCCTGAGATTTAAGTATGTAAATTCCATTTAAGTCTTATTGCAGGTTCTGAAGTCCTATTGCAGTTTTTGCCTTTTGTGTTTTGATTTTGGTTTTCTATCTGTAATCTAGAAATACAGTTACATCAGAGGGCTGCTACAATGATGGTATCACAGGATTTTGATGCTATGGTAATAGATGCAGACTTAGTATCATATCTCTTGATTGCACCAGTAGTGCCAATTTATCTGTTCCATCACAGTGAAGCAGCTCTTTGCTCCTGAGTGTACAGTTCTTCTAAGTGTTATTCCAAAGTAATAATATTATCTCTCTACCTTATACCTGGAGGGGAATTATGTTAAGAAGCAGTATAGTATAATTATTTTAGTGAAAAGCTGTAGCCCTGACAAAAAAAAAGTATGGTTTTGTACACATGCAAACACATACAATAATCAGATACACAACAGTGATTTTAATTATTATAAATCGATCTGAATGGCACTTTGAAATACATTAAGTGCTTCACTCCTGAATGAAATTGTGTTACTTGGAAGGAAACAAATTTTTAATATTCCTGGTTATTACAGCTTGTAATAGACCAAATATTTCCTTTTGTTTTCTTGCAGACATACACTTTCCATTCTCCTCATGGCTTTTCTCATGGCTGTTAGGCCACATCTATCTTTTAGCCTCGTCCTGGGTATTATCTTTCAAAGTAGGCAAAGGAGATTAAAGAATCAAGGAAAGTTCATTACGGGAAATGGACTGTTCCTTAATGCTTTGTTTCTCAGTAATACATTAGGCAAGGATATGATCTTGCCGTAGTATTAATCATATTCTTACTCAAGAGGAGGACATTTGTAGAAGGACTGATTGGCTTCAGAGTCTTGCCTTTTGACTTCCTTTCTTTTTTCCTTTCTCTTTACTCTTCCATTTGTTTGTTCGTTCCTGTGTACAAACCTGTCCCATTATGTCATATTGAAGTGTTCCTTTGCATTTTCTATTTTTGTGATACCCTGAAAATCTGTCTCTGGAAAAGGAAGTGTAACACCGATCAGTATCTGTGCTGGATTATTTTGTTCTCTTGGTACTTATTGGATACAATCAAACCCTTGAGTTACTTTAGGGTCTACCAAAGTGTAGGCTGTCCAGAGAACTTGGCTGTGAGCACTGTTTTGAGAGGGCTTTTTCAAAGGCTCAGCTGGTAGCAGGGTTTAGGCTTAGAGATGGGGATAGAGTTGAGAAGAAGCTGTGTGAATATTAATTTTACTTCTCTCTGAAAAAGGAAGATTATTTCCTGAAAAATCAGAGGAACCTATTGCTTTGTTAAATGGAAATCTTAATTGTTCTATTTTCTTATCATGCTTAAATTTAGGATTTGTCAGATATTTGTCCACTAGAGAGAAGAAAATCAATGACAGAGTTAAATGTGCAATGAATCAAAACCAGTTCTGATTCCTGAAGACTAGATAATGATTGCTGTTTTATTCTTCTCACGGTCATTGTTATCTAAAGAGTAATCAGGAATGACAAAGGCACCTACATAAAATGTCAATTTTAGTCTGTCTTTTTTAGTAAAATTTGAAAAGTTACTACTTTTTTTTAACCTAGTAGATTTTAAAAACAAACTTGCAAGTTTAAAGAACAGAAAATGTAGCTGACTGGATTTCAGCTTTAGGAACCTCAGTGAAGGACTGGTGCTTAACTGCGGGTAGATTATTTTACAGTACCACTCAGCAAACTGAGTACACCACTGACTGTAAAGATGGACCTGAGAAATGGTGTCTTGGTACTTAAGCATACAGTTTTACAATCATTTAAATCATTAAGATATACTGGCACAAAACAAATGGGAGCCCGGGTAGGAGGGATCCTAAATGGGCCGGTAATTTATGCAAGTCGACCTCCAGCTCTGTCTCTTGTGTAAGCAAGTCAAGGGGCACCATCTGTAGCTTGCCTTTGAAGCTGTTATAGGTCATGTATAGCTTAGGATTAAATACCAAGCTATTATTCATGGAAGAAAAATAGAAACTTTAAACGCTCATACTCTTAAATGATGGGTTTTATCATAGTTAAACATATAAGCAACATCTCACTCATTTTCAGATAAACACTTAGGCATGTGATTAAACTACTGTAAATATCAGTTTAAATTGTATTACAAACATAAGTGTTTCCTAGGTAAGATGTATTTAAGCATGCACTTCTGTCTTTGCTAATCGTATTTGCAACAAATGTTTCAGGAGGAAGAATTTTTTTTGGTTTTTTTTTTTTTTTTTTTTTTTTAAAGTGCAAGCAGTGTACATAATATCCAGGACTGGAAATTCAGCAAATAGATTTTGGTAGCATCCTCTAATTGGGTTTTTTGGAGGGAGTTTGGGGTTTTGTGTGGGTTTTTTTTTTTTTTGTGTGTAAAGAATTAAAATTAGGAAAGACGGATTGATAGTGCCCTTGTAAAGTTGAAAAGGTACTTTAAAGAGCAGTTTTGCAACTGTGTTGTCCCATCTGGTAAGCAATTTGGAAAGGATCCTATTCTAAATAAAGCTGACTTTATTATGCTGAGTTTTGAGGGTTTAGATTACGTAATTCAATCACATTGCTAGACAGAGTTTTTAGATGACTTAAATAAGTCAGTAACTTATAAATCATCTCTGTTTTCACAGGAAGGTATGCATCATTCTTCCTTTAGTTCATTATAACACAGGGCTTTGGACAAGCGCTGCGTAACTCAGGGAATCACCAGAAGAGTGGAAAGGCTGTCATGATACAATGTTCCATCAGCAGCTAGTTCAGCTCCTGAGGTCATTAATGCCAGCAAAGGACTCGTGATCGTTCCTTGTAGTTTCACTTGGGTAAGGGCTGTTGCTCAGGGCTCAGCTGGCTACCAAAATGAACCAGATCTGGACATCAACATGTGAATTACCAAGAACCTCAAAAATGTTAATAACTCTGAAGAATCAAGTTATTAACTAGCCTCTGATTAAGGGGAAAAAGGAAACTTTTTCAATAATTTGGCTTAGCCAATAAAAGCCTACTGAAGCATTCTGCCTTGAAAGCAGCAGGTATCAGAAAGTATCAGAGGCAGAACACGAGATCAGATGAGTTGTTCTTTTGGAACCAGTCTTTTATGAGGCAGGCGCTGTGTCCCCTTATTCGCATCCAGGACAGGACATTTGCCCCCAGACATGTGATACATAAACATCTGAGTGGGTTTGCAGACTTAAGTTAAAATGGGGCTTTGTATCACCCTGTTGTATGTATTGCAGTGGGGAAATTCGAGATGCATGTATACAATAATTACAAACATTTTAGTATGCTGGTCAGCTGGTATGAAATGATAACTAAAACCTGCAGGTCTTAGTTTTATTTAATTACATTTTAGTTTATGTTTTGTCTTTGATATCAGTTTTACCATGTAGCATTGTGCAGCGAGTAGGTGCACAGTATTGCAGACCTGCCATAAGCATCTCCACACTTCAAAAAATGATAAATGATCTTTCAATATGTCCCGCTGGGGCTGTCTTTAACTTTCTGACTGATCTAGGCAGCTGTAAGTGCTTTAAATAATCCCAGTGTGTGGTTTCAATCATACTTTTCTCCTTTTAATTTTTTTTAATCACTGATTTTTTACTACTTTCTTGTCCTACTTTAAAACACATTACTGTATTCCCTCATTTGGCTGCTTAATTTTTATTGTATATTCCAATGTACTGCTTGCTCTGTTTTGTGGCTTGTGTCATTCTTCACTTTAGTGCAGTAACGCTTGTTAGGCCATTGTACTAAGGCCCAAATACCATTGTCTAGAAGGAAGATAACTTGTTGAGGGATCAGGGAATCTATTAACATTTGTGTGTATTTAGATTGAGAGCCCTTTTATGAAAAGGATCTCTTAAAACATGCAGCACCAGGCACAGCTGGGCTGCAATTTCAGCTGAAATGTACAGACCTATCGTAATATGTTTATTAAAATAAACCAATGATCTCACTCTTAACCTTTATTTCATTAATCTAAGTACTATGGCTGCAATTTTACTTACTTTATATTTTCTGCATTTGAGGTATACTTTTTGAAATGTCTTAACACAAAAAAACCCTACACAGGGGGAATGAGAACAGTGTCATTCAAATCATTGTCATGCATTTAGTTATATACTAAATGATCATGATTTTCACTAGTATGAAGTGAAACTTTTCTAAATTATTCACTTTTGTGTGGTGCGGTGGTTTGTGGGGGTTTTTTTTGGTTTTTTTGGTTTTTTTGTTTAAGATGGAGACCCAAAGAATGAGGCACAAAACTTACAGTTATTTCTGAGGAATATTGAGGGGGTGAGGGGACATGTGATACTGTTAAAACTGATTGCTTACTAGAAGTAATGGAGGTGTAATCAATCTCATTTTTCCACTGTAATAAGTGTGGCTTCTAACTTCCTCAAAATATAGGTGAAATGAGTTTGTTTGTGCAAAATACCATGTAGGTGCACATTCTGAAACGGGTACCCCATGGGGTCACACGTGAATGTCTCAACATGAGTGGTACATTTCCCTTTTCTCCCTTGCTTAAAAGACATCATTGTCTTCTCTCCCACAATAAGCACGCATGTAGGTAATGTGCAGGGATGTGTAGGTAATGGTGATTCTTATAGCTAGTGGGTCAAAGGATATGAGACTATAACCTTGCCTTGCGTACATACTCTGAAGATGTGAATCCCTTACGTGTTTCTTCCTGAATGACTACTCAGGTTGTTCTTACAGTAAAGGTTAATTGAAGGGAATGATGTTACCCTGATGTTAACATACGTCGTATGTCAGTCCCATCTGTAGAATGCCAGATAAAATTTGAATAGTGTTTACAGTGTAGCTATAGCTTGTTCTAGAGCTAAAAAAAAAAAAAATCCTTTACTAGCCTAAAGACAATATGTAAGTTAACCTTTTTAAATCAATGTTGAGATAAATCTAAAAGCAAGTCATTGTACTTTGGCAGTGATATATTTTTTAGTACATCAGACTGAATTCACCAAGAACACTTTTAAAGAATAAAATGGGAATAATAGTATTCATCTATGAGTAACTTCAAAAACTATTTCTTACCTGTAATTAAATCAGAAGGCTGCTTTAAAGCCATTTGAGAAGGTTGACATCTTGAAAGGGTATGCTATCTCACAACTGATCTACTTGGCTGACTAGGCTAACATGAAAGCCATGTACCTGGAAACCCTTGACTTGGCAATTTGAGTGGCCATCAAAGAGTGGCTACATCTCCCAGTAAGTACGTGTGATGCCATCCTGTATTCCAGCACTCGGGATGGAGGCCTAGGTATCACCAGGCTCTCAGGACTGATTCCCAGCATGCAGGTCCAAAGGCTACACAGAATTGTGCAATCTTCAGATGAGATAATATATGCAGTGGCTCACCAAGGGGGTCTTGAGAAGGAATTTGAAAAGCTGTGGATTGCTGCACAGGTTCGATCTGTCTGGGACCTGAGAGCGGTAATGGTGATATCTGAGGAGCCTGGTGGTGAGGAACCAGTCTCGGAATGGGAGATACCCGCTCCAGAAGTCCTCTTTCTGAGGCCCTGTAACTAGAGGAAACAGGAATTTGAGAACTGGACTAAGCTGGTTTCCCAGGGCCGTGGTACTTCCAACTTCAAGAAGGATAAGATCAGTAACAACTGGATAGAGTTTTATAGGGGCATTCCCCACAGAAAGCTCATCACCGCATTACAGTTGAGAGCTAACGTCTATCCGATGACAGAATTTTTAGCAAGGGGTAGACAGGAAAGTCAAATTAAATCATGTCGACACTGTCAAGCAGAGAATGAGTCCTGTGCACAAAGAATTGGATACTGCCCGGTACAGGACGCCCGGATTAATAGGCATAATCGTCTATGTGAAATGTTGGCTGAGGAGGTGAAAAAGAAGGACTAGGTAGTATTCCAGGAGCCGCTGCTGAGAGATGAACGGAATGAATTATATAAACCAGACCTGGTATTTGTTAAAGGAGACCAAGCCCTGGTTGTTGATGTCATGATCAGGTATGAAAGTAAATTAACATCTTTCGCCGATGCAGCGGCGGAAGAAGTTAAGAAATACCAACACCTAAAAGATCAAGTGCAGGAGCTGACTAACACTAATATAATTAAATTTATGGGATTTTTGCTAGGTGCACATGGAAGATGATACCAAGACAACTACGAATTGTTGAAACAACTTGGACTGTCCAGTTCCTGGCAGGAGAAGTTAGCTTGCCGTTTATTGAATTGAGCATTATTTTCTTCAGTGGACATTATACATATGTTTGTTAGCCAAGTAACTATTGTAAGATCGTAATGTTTGATGTATTGTAAATGTGTTACTTAATGATTTATAAATAGATAGAAGAGAAAGGTCAATTGATCTAAGGCGCGGGCCGGACCCCCCTGGAAAAGCCATGGGCGACAAAAGCTTAAATAAGGAGGGCAATAGTATGTAGGGGTGAACTGGGGCTTGGTGTCATGATGTGTCGCCATCCCTGCCAAAGACAATTATCACCTGTCTTTACCAAGGGGGACGGGCCACCTATACTTAACCCAGAAAAGGAACATGTATAAACTTATATATGTTCGATAAATAGATGTAATTAAATCACTAATCAGACTAAAATTCATTGACTTACCATCACAGATAATCCTGGGTGAAATTAACACTGTATTATTAAGCATTGACATTCCTCATAGGTGTATTTTTAGCCAACTCACAAGTTTTGAGCATTACTCAAAGGAGAAAAGAACAAAACCAACTTGGGAAACCTGTCTGTTGGAAGCTGTTTCAGCTTAGCCGCTTTCAAACACAAAGTACTTTTTGAAAAGTTTTCCATTGGTAAAGAAAAGAACTTAGAATATTTTGCACATAAGAAAAGTTTATCTGACTCATTGGAATGAACTAACCCATATTTCATGTCAGTACAGGTGGGCTGACAAGCATATTTGTGGCATGTATCCCCAATAGTATCCAAAACACACCCATAAGCTGTGTGAGTCTGAATCTTTTACTGTAAGGACCTTTAATCCTGTCATAAATTGGAAAGGGGCCTTCCTATAACTGGAAGTCATTCCCTCTGGCATAGCTGTTTTTCAGCCCCTGTGGCAGTGCTCCTTAAGGCTAAGGTATTATTTTGTTGCCCTCTGTCTCTTTACAGAGCCTCTGGATTGCATTTTGATAGCTGCAGCCCTCTCTCCTCTCAAGACTTTCCATTTTGTAAATTATCTCAATATGAAGTTTCCTGTTTTTCCCTTGTGCATTTGTGTTTCAGTGATAATTTGTACATCCATTCCTGTAGCCTTCTTATGGAATTAGCACATGGCTTGTCAGTGCTGAGATACTTTTGGAACCTGTCAGGATTTGGAGGGATGGTAATATTGGCATTCCCTTTCAAAAGTGGACCACTTATTCATTTTCTTCTATGCTATTTTTACTTTAGTCGTACCTCTTAAAACTTGTCAGGAGTTTCTCTAAGCTTCTCTATTCACGCGTTTCTTCTGTAGCTGGATTAGCCACAACTAAATACTCTGAATATACACCACTTATTACCAGGTTGATGGATGTATCATGACTATACTAGCGTAGTATGTTTAGTTTTCTCCAGCCTATATCAATCCCAATTTCTGACTGCTGCTCTATGTGGCACAGCGTCTGAGCGGTATTATTAGGAATTTAGGAAATAGCGTTGCGTATCGTTTCTTTTCTTAATTCTTTTCTGAGGAAAAGTGCAGAACTGAGAGCTCTGGACCCAAGATGCTTCATCTATCTTTGTGTGCCTTGTGGAAAGGAGTACTGTAGATTTTCTGTTTTGGCCTTTTGGTGTGTCTCTGACTTCTGACCAAGAGGGCGTTCTAGTTTGTGACAAAACTGCAAATAGCACTCGTTGTGATCATGTGCTTTGGTCATGTGCCCTCCAAAAATTTTGATTCTCGAACTGCCACTTAGGAATTTCTATTTCTGCTGCTTATGAATTTATATTTCAGACACTGCTGAAACTAGCAGTCCAAGAGTATCTATGTATAGCTATCATCGCACACTCTCTTGAAAAGGCAAAATTTTATACTGCAAGTACATTTGAAGAAAACAATAACAAAAAATCACAAATCAGTGGGAGCACTATTTAGTTCAGTGTAATAGATGAATAACACTGTGGATAATTTTAACACTTCTATATTTAGGGAAACAAGGCCTTGGAGTATGTTGGTAACAGCAAAACTTGATCAGTGTGAAGTACCAGATGGTGTTCTATAAATGCAGATCTTAGGGCAAGCATCCGAAGAACTCTTATGTTATGTGAGTACCAGAGAAATTATTATAGCTGCCATCAAATGGATCACTTTATGTATAATCAATTTTGAGTCTGTAGCATACCTGATGAGAAAGACATTTCCTTTTACTAATCAAAGTAATAGGGAAAGCATGGCTTATCTTAGTGCTTTACCTGGAAAGTCTAGATCCTCTTTGTAGACTCTTTGTAGGTGAACTTTTCATAGATACTTACTGATTTGTCACTCTACGAGGCTATAACGGTGTGTCCAGCCATAAGATTTTACAGCTCAAAGCTTTGTTTTGTGCTCTCACTGTTTTTACAATATCAAAGCTTAAGCATGAGGCAATTGAAGAATAATCAGGTAGAACGAGCTGATATAGACAAAACTGATACATGTGTATCTGTGTCAGTCCCATAGTTTTCTGGAAGTCTAGCAGTCAGTGTCAATTATGGATTTAACTTACTGAAAACTGTGGATAGTTTTCCTTTTTAAGTTTAATGCTAAATAAATGTCCTTTCTTTAGTTTGTACAAGCAGTTGTTTCAGGAAATTGGTCTAGCTAAATTGACACCTGCCTACTCATATCGAACAAGATTCTTTGTTCCCCAGGGACTCCTGCCAAGATTTTCATAAGATTAACAACATAGAAGAATTGCTTTTGCAAATCTAGTAGTTTCCTTTTTTAAAGGAAATGGACAGCATGGTGACTTGACTCTCTTCCTTTGTGAAGCACAGGTCGGTGTAGCAGGGGAAGTAAATGTGCCAAATGTGGGCATGCACAGAATACTTGCCTTGAAATTAAGAGAGAAACTGGGAATCAGGTAAAGACTCTGAAACAAAGCCAATTTCTGGTTTTCTCTTCATGCAAATGTGTGATCAGTCCCTTATTTAGATCTTTTAGTAAATCTGCTGGTGAGCACGTCATTGCAGCAACTACAAGAGTATTGTAGCAACTCTTATTTGTAACATCCTATTTGGAGACCAATTTTTATTTCTATTTTTTAAAATTCTTTGCTGTTCACAGGGGAGGCAAAAATAATTTTCTTCTACTTAAAATTTCTTTATCATTTTATCATGTATTCATAACGACTGGGAACAAATGAGCATTCTTGATGTGAAAAATCTTTTTTTTAAGGTAAGTTGTTAGATTCCTAGCAGCTGAGTGAGAAAATATATGTATATTTTAATGAAAATTAAAGATGTGTGTACATGAAATTCTACACACCTGTTCTTAGGTTTGCCAGCTACAATGTTAGCCAACAGTAGCAAAAAATATAATCACACCGAATGCAGATAAATAAAAAATTAGAAATGTCCCCTATGCATGCTTTTATCTAGACCATACCTTTAAACTCTCTCTCAAAATGCTTGGGCTATCATCATAGAGCAATTGAGATCCTTACCATAAAACATATGTAAAATCCATTTTTTCCTTTTTTTTGAGAGTAGGTTTTAAAGTAGAATAAGTTTAGTTCTATAACACAGGTCATGTACCATTAATTGACTATCCAGTTGTAATGGTTTTGGCTGGGACGGAGTTAATTTTCTTCAGAGTAGCTGTGTGCTGATGTGTTTCAGATTTGTTACCAGAGTTGAAAACATAGGGATGTTTTATTTCTTGCTGAGCAGGGCTTACACAGAGTCAAGGCCTTTTCTGCTTCTCACCCCACCCCAGCAGCGAGTGGGCTGGGGGGGCACAAGAAGCCAGGAGGGGACACAGCTGGGACAGCTGACCCCAACTGACCAAAGGGATGTTCCACACCATTTGATGTCATGCTCAGCATATAAAGCGGGGGGAAGGGGAGGGGATGGGAGAATGATCGGAGTTACAGTGTTTGTCTTCCCAAGTAACCGCTACATGTGATGGAGCCTTGCTTTCCAGGAGATGGTGACATACCTGCCTGCCGATGGGAAGGAGTGAATGAATTCCTAGTTTTGCTTTGCTTGCGCGTGCCACTTTGCTTCACTTATTAAACTGTCTTTATCTCAAGCCACAAATTTTTCTCACTTTTGCCCATCCAGTTCTCTCCCATCCCACTGTGGGGGAGTGAGGAAGCAGCTGGGTGATGCTTGGCTGTCTACTGGGGTTGACTTAAAACACCAGTTTATTTAAAAGCTCTAGCAGAAACTTTAGGACATTGCTTTACATCAAGGTAAGATGCATCAGCTTGGTTCATGACAGCAGGTGGTTCAAATACATCACTATAATGACTGTCCTGTCTAAACTGACTGCTGCTTTGTGCCACACGTAAACATAGATGGCAGCAATTTATTGGCTTAGAATTGCAGGAAAAACTCCCTGTTTACTCATTTGATAGTGGTGCTGATATTCTTTTGTGATCTCATTTACTTTGGGTAAAGCCACAGTTCCTGTCTGTTGTTATTTATGGCAAAACTTAATAGTAGTTTGAATAGATTTTCTTTTTCACTTCTCTCTATTTTTGGGGGTGGTTCTTGGTGGTTTTTTTTGGGGGGTGGGGGGTGGTTTTTGTGGGTTTCTTTTTTTGTTTGTTTGGTTTTGTTTTCTACTATCATGGAATGAAAGATTTTTGTTGTCACTCCCAAGTAGCTGTATCTGGTAGAAAGTTCTCTTGATAACATGCATTTAAAAAAAAAAAAAAAAAAAAAAAAAAAATTGTCATGTTGTATTAAAATAGCTTTGTGCATATAAGGACAGTTGTTTATACCTCATCCATTTCTCTGACAAAGACCATTTCCATTTCCATCTCTCTACCTGGGTCTGTTTCATCTTGCTTGACTAGACCCTTCTTGTCTTGTATGTAAAGTGCACGTGTGTGGAAATATTAATATGTCCAAGAAAACAAAATTTGATGAACGTGTGAACAAAATGAAATGAATTAGGTTACTGAAATAAGAAAATCCCATATTATCACCTTGTCCCCTCTTTCGTCTACATCTTGTAGAAAGAATAGCAAGGCCACGATGGCGGTGTAATATGATTTTATATTTGCGTGAACTTTCTTCAGGCACAGGGAGAGGTTTTCCAAAGATCTTGCAGTCTTGGTTTGGAATTCTTATGCATGACAGAAGAATCTACTTTAGGGAGAAGCTACTATGTTTGAAATATTTGTGTGATAACTTTGGGAGAAAAGTTCATCTCTCGGCATGGAAATGATGCCTTTTTAACAGTGAAAGTTGACATATGCCATCTGTGGTGTGTTATCTGGGCATATGGAATGTTTTGTTATGTTTCTCTTTACCTGTAATAAAAATATGTCTGTATCTAATACTGATAAAATGAAATCTAAGTTATTAATAACTTAAGCTGTCTCCTTTTCATGTAAAAATAAATTACACTTAAAAGCAGAATGGAGGAAAATGTTTTGTTTTGAAATGTAGCAAACAGTTAAAATTGGTTCTTATCGGAGTATACCAATTAAAATTTCGGTCTCTGTCAGGAAAATTTGTCATTCCAAGTTAGTATTTGTAAAAGACAAAAGACCCCAAGCAGTGGAAACTACATAAAATGTTTAAATAATAGCCAAAGGTAAGAATTCAATGAAGAAAAAAAAAAAAACCAAACCACAACCAAACTAATGTGGCCAGATGTTTTGCACCATATTGCAAATGAATGACTCTGTAAGCTGCATTCTTATATAATGAATACATGCCACGCTGAGTTCAGAGGTGTCTGATGGAAGCAGGGAGGCCACAGCAGTCTGCTGAGAGATGAGCAGCAAAAAAGCACAGCAGCAGACAAATGGTAGATCTTTCTTTCAGATTTTCCACACAGCCGTTTCCCCAGAGAAAGTGTGTAATGTTAATATTCATAGTATGCCCTGAATATCAATTATAATGTGCAAGACAAGGAAATACACAATGTAAAAAGTTTACCAAATACAAATTTCTCAGTTGCATAAGAGTCTTGAAGAAGTGATATGATTGCCTTCCTTTTCCTGCGAGGGATGGGAAAGAAATAAGAAGAGGCGTAAGAGGCAGAGAGATTATGATTGATGTGGAAAATTGGTATGTAGTGGTTTACATGTGCTGTACTCTTTCTGTTGCAATCAGGTTGCACAAAGCATGCGGTACCAGATGCCAATATAAGAATCGAGGATGTGGTGTAAATAACAGTAATTTGAACTCAGTATCTGCAGACTTTTTTCAATAAGTCCACAACTTGCTTTTACTAGAGAGTATTTCTTAGAAAGTTTAAGCTTGCTCCTTCCTACACTTTTTCTTGAACTTCTGTTTTATTGTCTTCATGTATTTGTGACTGGTACTTTTACCCATCTTAGGTCAGCAATGATCTTCATTGTGAGACTGTCCCTGTGATAAGTTGATTGCAAGTCTCTGTGTCTCAATGGTTACTTTTTTTTAGGGGTAGAAACAACCAAAGCAGGATTTTAAAAAACACTTTGCATTGGTTAAATTCTGCTTTCCTGATTTTAAGACTAAGGTTAAATCATTCCTGAATATCTCGTCTTAAAGATCTGACATGAAGATATTCTCATTCATTCAATTCTAGGGATTCTTCAAAATTATCTGCATAATTCCCATGAGAAACATGCTGGAGAACAAAAATGATGCTTCAGGCTTAGAAATTTTTCAAATAACCTCCATCATATGGAAGGCTTGTTTAGCAGTGGTACCCAATACTGCTGCCATACCAATGGCTTGCAAGTAGATGTTCAGAAAGTCCCTCACAGTTTCCTTTCTTCCATCAGGTGTATGTATAATCTTGTAGTCTTTGTGTGCATATAGCAGCCACTGTCCTCTTGGACATGGTCCAAGTTGTACGACCTGTTGTTGAAGCTAGTGTATGCTGGTGGCCTTGGACAGATTTGGCAGACAATCTATCAGCTCTTGCACATTCAACAGGATTACTAGTCTCCAAAGCTTATCTCCTCTTGGAGACTTTCACACATACTTTTCCAGTGCTGTTTTCTGGCAAATATTTCTCCATTCACATCCATAGGTATCTACAGAATCCACTTGCAGAGAAGGTGCTTTTATGACACTGTGAGGTAAGCACAGTCCCTACTCCGGAACTCCTACCACTTCAACCTCCTGGCTGTGATTTCTGCACTGCAGGAACACCCTTTACCAAGATCTTTGAAACCCTGCACCTGGCAACAGCTGTGTCAGGTCCTAGAGTTTTCATTTGCAGCTATTTATTTAGCTGGCAAAATCTAGACTACTTCTATTTATTATGCACTCAGCTCTTGCGTATGTGTGTTAAACAGAAGTGTCACTGATAATCAAGTCATGGACAGTTTAGTCTCATTAGACACTGATTTTGTCTTAAGCATAATGAAGGGAAAGGCAGGGATCAGGTTTACAATTTGTCCTGCTGGAAGTATTCTGATACCCAGATATCTAATAGCTGCTTCTACCTCAGATCTCCTTGTGCAAAATAGATGTAAGACATGGGCTCAATTCATCCAGTCATCACAAATCTCCATTCACATAAATTACAGCAACGTTGCTCAATCTTCCAGGTCAGCTTTCACGTCTCAGGGGCTTCAATGAATTCTTAGGATCTCTTACTACTGCAATTCAGAGAAAACCTAATTCTTACATTTAAAGTGACTGTAATGTATATAAAAACAAACAAAAGCTCCGTGTCTTCCCCCTGCCCCTTGATATTCCTGGACGGGTAGTTTTTATTGATGTCAGCTTCAGTGACTGTCAAGGAATGATCTCATAATTTCCAGCTTGCCCCCATTTTAAGAAAATAAATCAAGGGCATAAAGGTTTTTAAGGCAGCGAATTAATCGAAGTGTAGACTGATCATTCGTTATATCAAGCACCACTTTTGACCTACACAGAGAAAATGCTGTCTATTCTTCTGCATGTCTGTGAATTCCTTGTTTTTAAGCTTTCCTTTCACCATAATGTGAAAATACCTTTGTCCTATGAACAGTTCTCCTCAACCAAAATGAGATGAGCTGTGGTGAATAATGGGGAGCTGAGGGAAGGGAGCAGGCCGGAAGCGTTACCAACCACTGATGCTAGAATTCCATAAATTTTCTTTTCATAGCAGGCAGGGCTTCAGTAATGAGGGTCATGAATATCAGTATTTCCATGATCCTTAATGTCAATTAGATTTTTTTCAAGTCAACAACAAAAAAAAAATCATCTGGATTGTCCTCATTAAAATTGGTGCAATTTCTGACCACGGAATCATATCTGTATGTTATATGAGTAAAACAGCATGTAAAATATAACAGCAGTTTTCAGTGATTTATAATCTCTAGTTTTCTATGATTTTTAATCATTAAAGAGTATGTAAAAACATATTTTATACACAATCTTTTACCTTACATTTATTTTTATATTTCTCCATAGCAATTTATTGCAATAGATATATCACCATTACTATAGACATTTATAGTGCCATTAAAATTCAATGCCACCATAAATTCATGCTCCTTTAAGTGTTGACATTTGTAACAGCTTCCACAAGGACATAGTTTATACTGAAAGTGAAACTTGGAGTAGAAACTTTTGTTAAATTTAAGATGTGGGCAAGGAAATAAACGCCTTTTATCTGCTTTCAATAAATTCAATAACTGGGGTGAGACAAAGGGCAGTGTGTTATGCCCCACTTCTGGGTTTCATTTGCTCAGGCCACTTCCAACAAGTTCAAAGTAAAGCACAACATACAAAACAAAATTATAAAGCAATTATTTACTGGCTAACAGACAAAATATAGACAGTACATAATGAGCTATTTGAGTAAGAATTAATATCCTGATTCATCTTAAGGCACGTGAAGGGTCTTTGCTGTCCCAACAGGCATCAGTCAGGAGAGGAGAGGCTGGTCTCCACTGCTCCACGGCTCTCTGGGGCAGACAGTCAGTGCTGCCAAGCTGCTCTCTTCCACGAGGTCAGTTGAAACTGATGGTGCTGATAGCTCAACCTGATTACCCAACAGCTCCTGACTATCCTAACTGGACTGCCTGGCCTTCATGTTTTGTTTCTTCTCCCATTCCCCCCGCCCTGGGATCTTATACTTTTCTATGTTGATATTTTTTCTCTTGAATCCATGATTCTGTCTCAACAGTCCCGTCTCCCCCTGTAACTTTTTACCTTCCTTGCCTCTCTATAAACTTTCTTGCAGCTCTTTCTCAGCAGTCTCAGTGAAGTTTAGGCAGCTGTGCAGGGTCAGAGCTGGGCTATGCATTCATGATGTGCCGTCTGCTAAACTGCTTGTGGTGGGAGGAAGCTTACAGAAGAGATTACAGAGGTGGTTGCAGCTGATGATTTTTGGTTTATGTGTTGGTAAATGTCTTTAATATTATACTTCAGAGGGTGGGAATGTAAGATTTAACTAAAAAAGGTAAAAAATAACAATTCTGAATCCTGAGTGTTTAAGATTATTTAAAGATCGCTTAGTCTTCAGTTTTTTCCATGTTGATTGAAATGGAGTTGCTAGTTATTTGTAAACAGCAGCATTCACCTATGGGATGGACTTTTTCTTACGTAACTGCTTTATAAACTAGAGCCTATTGTGCAGTCCTTACCCAGAAAAGCTATCAGAGTGCAGTGCCAAAACAGCTCATGTTAAATGTGCACAAAAGTTTTTTAGCCAATGTGACTATTTGTTATTAGAACTCACTGAAACTATTTCTTGGAGGTGGAGGATTCGATCTAGTTTCTCTGTGAATTGTGCTCACGTTGCACACAAACAGACATTTAGGAAAAGTCTCCCCACAGGCTCTCTAAAGAGGGAATACACACACAACCTAATTTATTGTGTTAGGTTCTCTCTCCTAAATTGGGAACCTTATGTTTGTGTCCTTTGCACTGCTTTATTACAGACAGTGAGCACAAGCCAAGTTATGGGGTTTTTTTGTTTCTTGTTTTGTTTTTTTGTTTGTTTGTTTGTTTTTTTAATCCAACCAGAATCAGAATAGGACCCCATCCACAGGGTAGTGTATTATATGCTTTCTAAAGTGAAAAGGCTGCTGGCATAGTCCATATCTTCATGAAGGTGCCTCTCACCTAGAATTCTCTGTAAAGACTTCAGCTGCGTGGAATACTTCCCCAAACCTTTTGCCATCATTTCTGTGGGTACTAAAGCCCACTTTAGCTCTGAAAGAAAACAGTATAAAATCATCACTGAAACAAAAGCAGTTTCCCTCCTCCCCATCATTGCAGAATCAGGCAGGAGTCTCTCTCTCTCTTTATTAGTTTCTTTACTCATGGAAAAAACAGGCTGCTGAGTAAGTATCAGTATAGAGTGGAATGTAATGCGTGAGTGAATAGCAAGTTGATTTTTTTCTGTTGCTAATGTTTTTTTATATAAATTAAAAAATGAAAATATGTTTTGATGGTTCAAAGTATCTTTGCTACTGGTCAAAATTACCATTAACCTTTACCGTGCATCACTCTAGATTCCACACAGGCAACTCATTTTGGCATGGGAGGGAGTAGCAGAGAGTAGCAGTATGGGAGAGATTGCAAAGAAACTACCAAAGTGTCAGTAGCTTGTATTTGTATATTTTCAAGAGCTCCATGAGTAACATCTAAGAAAAATTGAATGCATTACAGGATTTCCTGCGTAGTATCAAGTAACCAGCCTGAATTAGCAATCACTTTTCATTATATTTACTGATAGTAGTATTTCTATATACCTGTGGACAAATTTGATAGTCAATGAGAGGAAGGTAAGAGAGTTGCAAAAACAAATCAAAAGGAAAGATTGAAAAAGTAAAATATGTGCTAATATAGTCATAAGCAGATTTTATCATCTGTATTTCCTACTATGGTTTTTGAGATGAGCTGTTCTGAAAATAGAGATTGCAGTGTGATGATAAAGCATACTATAAAACAACAAATGTACTATAAAACTACTTTAATATTTCAATGCCAGGAATCTGGTATTGCATTTGTCATCATATAGTTTGACTGTGGGGTTTTTTTTTTTAACATGCACCCAGCTACACAACTGGTAGCTTCATAAGCTAAAGAGAGAGGAAGATCAGTCAAGTGCTTCTGGCAAAGTCAAAAGTAAAGCTGGATTTCAGGAAAGAGGGTTTTTTGTCACAAAATTAGTGAGTAAAATACCTGTGTCCCAGCATAGTTCACAGAGGTGCTGCGCTACTCAAAGCTCTCTTCAGAGTCAAAATGAAGAGACCTAGAGGGCTTGTGGTCATTAATGATGCCACAGGACTTTCCATACAAAGTGGCTTGTTAGCACTATGGTTCTGACTAACTGATGTAATTACTTTCAGCCAACTTAAATTACCCTTCAGTTTCAATTGTAGTGAGAGATTCCGGGAGCAAAATCTGATGAGGTTAACCAGGAGGAGGTTATAGATCACAAATGATAAGTAAGTACATCAGGAACAAAACTTTGCTAATGGAGGTTTTCCACTCTACCAGAAAAAAAGTTTCACAAAAGCTGCTGACAGGAAGTTGAAGCGGGAGGAGTTCATTTTGGGGAAAAAAAAAAAAAAGGTGCAAAGTTTCCAGTTGTAAATGTGATTAGTCATTTGGGAGAATCTTTCAAGAAAGCTTATGGAAAATTCTTTATTGGTAGGAATGTTAAAATCAGATTTGGGTATCTCTTAAAGCCAAGTTTGGATGCTTTTTGAAGGATGATTCTAATTGATTTCAGGCAGTATTCGTTATACAGAAGATAAAGCTTATACAACAGTACTGTCATTACCTTCTATTATATTAATGATACCATTTCCCTGCGCTCTTGCATCTTAACTCCTGATGTGTTGTTGGGCTGATGGACATGACCTTTTCAGCTCAGGCAGTGTGGATGCAAGTGGTGAATGAAATAATCCATTGTTCATTGGCAGTAGATGAGGGATACTGCAGATTTGTCAATGGCCTCTCTTGCTTTCTGCTGTAACCGTGATGTGTACCTCGTTTAGAAATGCTTTCTCATCATGGCCTGCTGATTTTGTCACGTGACTTTAAATCAGTTTGAACATAATTCACAATATTGGAAGGAATAAACCTATAATTTCCATATTGCATATAGAATATCTAATAAGTATTTATGATACGTAAGATTAATCCCACTCATGAGGAGAGGCCTTTATAATTTATTAGTGCCATCACCTTGCTTGAGCTATAAACTGTTCACTTCATTCAAGACAGAAAAATCCATGTCTTAGGAATGCTTGTCATACCTCTTTCTGAATTTATTACTCTTATTAATGGGAAAAGTTTGAACGATAAAGGTATTTTTCAGCGATTATTATTGCACAAAGACTTTGACCATTTCTGTGAAAATGAGGCTGATATGGCAGAAAATAGCCTGGTGCTTTTGGGTCTACAAGGCTTTGGAAACATTTCAAAGTTGGAGAAACTGTAGATTTGTCTTTAATGAATGGGAAAGAAGCAAGTGTTGTTTGAAATGAGTGTTCTGAGTTGCATTTGATTTGCCTTTACCATAACTCTGCTTGTGGTAAGCATTGCCTATAACGATCCCTGATGCTTTTGAGCTTTATGCCTACAGCTGGAGTTCAACATTGGACACTGAGACGGGAACCCCCACTTAACAAATATTAATCCAGATCTTCCTACATCTGTTTTTTCTAGTGAGCTACTTAAAGAAGAGCAAAAGGCTTTCAAATTCGGAAAAGCCAAGTTATGCTAGAGTAGTCAAGTTTTTAAACAGCAAAGAATCCAAGAGAATAGGTAAAGCAAAACTGAAATAGGAAGCAATTCCTGTATGCACGCTCTCTTTGTCTCTAGTCAAAACTAACTGTATTAGCACACCACAGTGTCTCTTGGCTCATAGGGATTAGGTTGTTTGGTTTCTTTTTCTTATGTCATTCCAAGACCTGATTGTCTGATTGTTTCCTGAGGGAAGGAGCAGTCACAACATTCGGCTCCTTCACAGTTTCCACTAGATCCAGTCACTCCCTTTCAGAGGAACATATTACACAAACAGAACAAATCCTTCTTTGTCTCTGGCAGGAACAGACAAGGTAAATGTAATCAAACAAAAATTCCCTTTCCCTGCGCGTTAGTGAGAGGTGTCATGGGGAATTGGCTCCTCTGCTGTTCCTTTGCAATCAGCAGCCTGTCATTCTAGCAGTGGATTATTTCCTCCTTTCCTCAGTCCTCTTTTCTATGCCCCCATCTTTCCTCACAAAGTTGGGGATCACTCAGTTCTTGTACTTTGCCATGACCTTTCCATATGACTAATTGCTAAGCAATTCCCCGTGTCCTTGGAGCAGTGCCCTGCCGTGGCTACTGGGCCTTGTGGGGTGGCTATCTCTTAGGGAAAGGGAAAAAACGCTGCAGCTGTCAATGAGACGAGAGTCCCCAGAGATGGCCAGGACAGGTTTTGCCAAGGTTGCTTTCTGCTGGATAGAGATTTAAGTAGATTGTTGTTCTTTCTGCTGACTGGATGTTTCTAGAAGCATTAATGCTGCATCTCAGTGGAATTGTTTTAACAGAAGAGGTCTTCATGGAAAATACACTGGTGTTTTGGGAGCAGTTATTGGAGCTTAGATAGAATTCAAATGAAGATTCCTACAGCACACGCTCACAGGAGTTTAAAAAAAAAATTTAAAAAATCATTTAAGGTTGGATTTAAGGATTAGCTGAGAAGGGGAGTTGGGAATCATGTTTATATAAACAAATGGAAATTGCTTTCTACATACTAATTGCAATTACACATTTCTGTTTTCACATTTCATTAATACCAAACTGTTTGTTATCGCAGCTAATAAGAAATAAATCATAATTGTTTTTAGCTATTCTACATAATGAACAAAAACATGATTGCTGTCGGCAGTTGTACTAGGAATTATATTTTTGCCTAATAAATAGAAGATTTCTACTATTTGTAGTCTAGAGGAAAATTCTGTTATGTGCCATTGAAGAACATCCCAATTAAATAGCATAGAGATTTTAAGCTTTGCTATACGTTTAGCACACAATTAGTGGAAAATTTTGAACTGCAAAAATCTTTTAGGCTCAACGGTTTGTGGAAGTTTCTGGAAGTGAAAAAAATAATGCTGAAAATAATAAAACATTATTCATAATATTCAGGAATAAAACTCTACAGATGTGCCAAAATGCTTACCACAGAGGCTGCACATCTACTGACAGACTTAAGTATCACATTTACTAAAAAATCATTCTTTGAATAGTCCTGGGTTTTGATAACTGCACTATCGGAGGTCATTTAATATATCAGAGCATTTTAACAGGTGTAATGAAGAAAGTTGTAGACTCGTACTGTGTATTGTACAATTGTGTGAGAGTTATATGAAAAATGACAAAGTGCATTTTACACTGGTCCTGTTCATAGTACACAAGACTTGCACACTTCTTTGCAGTAAAAACTTTTAATGCACTTTCAGATATATTTCCAGTGTAATAGCACAAGGTGTAATATAACATGAGCTTTGTTTATTTCAAAAGTAAGCCCAGAGGACTTGCATATAAAGGAAATAGCCATTAGCTAGAAATGTATCTAAAATTCCTTACATAACACAGCAGTAATGTCTGATGTGCAGCAATGTCAAAGTTATCTTGCGCTTTTCCTGGAGGTAGCTGGCTTATTTACCTTCTTCATGAACAGGGATACAAGGACTTTTGGAATTGGACTTCAAAGCCAATGTGATCATTTAATTTGCATAACAATTCACAGATGCTATTTTTTTGTAGCTTGGTTTTTTTTCATTGGCTAATTTGGTTCCTCTCGGCTTTAGGACATATCTTTGTCTAGTTCCCAACTGAGAGTGTAAAGGCTGGCAAAGACACTGGTATTAGTGTTTTTGCAATTAAAAAAGTAGAGTTGCTTTAATGTTCCAAAACTCAACACTCTTCTTTTGCCTCTTGTAAAAGAGCATCAACCTGAAATTCCAGACTTTGGAGGTATTTAAAAAGGACTGAAACTGTACAGCACTCTGAAATCAATTGGTATTTTTCTTAGTGGCGATTTTGGTCAGACTTGACTTTCACTGTAAACCAACCAATACATTATCCCTTTAAGAGCTGTCTTCTTGCATATACTGAACTTACGTTTAACAGCTCATCACAAATTTTGAGGGAACATCAAATGTTTTGATTAGTTTTCATTCAAAATTGGAAAAATATTAAAAATCTGAAATTTTCACATAACTTTTCTTTTTTTCCCAAAAGAAACAAAATATTTTGAGGTTTCACCGTGACCTGATCTGATGTGTTTTGGGGTGAGCTGCTTTCCCATGACTTTGTTTCAACTGTCTTTGTCTCTTGTTCAAGTTTGCAACTTGCTTTCTTCCTGTAGCATCTTGCAATTGTGACTTTCACTTTGCAGGCCGCCTTGTAGTGGGTTGTAGGCTTTCAGGGAAGAAATTTTGGCTTACGTTAAGCACCAATATGTAGAAAAAGTGTTTTGCATGCCTTCCTGAATGTTTCTGATATCCTTTGCATTGCTTTTTATGAGCAGGAGACTTGATTCAGTAATCAAGGGGACTCTTTGCTGCTCCTGCATTCCTATCTGGTGCTAGACATTTGACTGCAATGGGTCACATTCAGTTAACGATCACGTTCGGTTAATGATCACATTCAATCTGTGATCACAAGATATGCACTGCAAAGTTCTCAGTGGTTTAACGTGCCTGTCTGCAACATTTATTCACTGTCTTAATGTGATTTTTCACTCTGTTGCTTGTACATATGGGCAGAGAGGATTTATTGCAGAAAGCTATGCAAACAGATCTTTCTACAGTTACCTGGTCTTCTGAAAAGTTGTGTATGAAACTACCTAATTGCTCTTTGCATATTTGTGTGAAAAAGATTACATTTGGAAAGCACAGTAGCTGTTTGACCATAGTGAAGCTGATGTCTGTCAATGTACTCTGTCGTGGAAAAACAGTAACAGTTTTTCATGAGCCTTGAGTTTGCCTTAGGGTGAAACTCCCCTCTTTGCACAGGATTAAGAGTGATAAAAACTGACTAGACAAATGCAGATAAAATGTAACAAAACAGAACAATCAGAATTACTGTAACAGTGGCCATCTTGTATTGTTTGTACCATTAGTATGCTGAGAATAATTTTGGTTGCATAATAACTGATGATTCTTCCATGGTGAATTCCTTGCCAGTTTACCGTGATTTCTGATATAACCTCCAGTTTTTATTACTTTGAGATCCTTCTTAAGTAAATATTAGTCTAAAGTAATCTTCAGTTAAACACTGCAATAATGGTATAATTTTTTTGAGCCTTTTGCTTCATCAGTGTAGGAAGTATGGCAAGAACCGTGGCATTTACGTTGTGTGAAATACAAAGACAAAATTCAAGTTGGTCCTATAGTGACAGCTGTGGTGTGGTTGGGGATCAGGGTTGTGCCTGGGTGCACACCCGATGCTGTTTAGTCCTCAGTTCCTTGTGTGGTCCAGGAACTCCCCAGCTTAGTCATCAGTGGGTGAGAACAGGGAATGGTTTGAGAGGTTGGACTGACTTGATTGACTGAAGACCCTGAGGCCTTCCCAGTAAAGCAAAAGACTAATTGCTTTGGGGCCTTTCCTGGCGGGAGTTTCAGACAGTCTCAGACTCCCCCAGGCAGCTCCTGCAGTGCATACACCGACCGAGTGCTTCAGGGCGTTGATTAACTCCCCAGGTGGAGAAGCCGGTAGTCCCAGCGACTCTCCTTGGCAGCTCCTGCTGCAGAAGTGGCCAAAGCATACATACATAAGATACTTGTTAAACAGTCAGTAGAAACTGATCCTGTAGATGCAGGAATGGTGATATAGGACAGTCTTTTGTACATAATTAGGTTAGCTGGATGTCTTGTAAGGAGTTTAAGATCAGAAATGTATTGTGCGTGTACTGGAGTGGTCAGATAGGACCGTGGACCCAGTGGCCTATAAGAATTCAGCAGAACAAGGCTTTGTGGGCTCTTGCCTGGTCCACCTGGAGATGGATTGCGGCACGCTTGCCGTGGAGACTTCTTTCATCATAGGGACAGGCGCTGGTGATCTTGTTCAAGAGATTTGATTCCCCAGGCAATCGTTGCCCTACGCAGAGCTCCCAGCAACCAGGTTTTTTGTTATTTTGGTTTGGTTTTAAACAGTCCGTGATTGTCGGTACAACAGAAACAAAATTCTGCAATGGAGTTTAAAGCAGAACTTCCCCTCAGGGTATTCAATCCCAGCGAAGAATCCTTTTTGTTGAAACTGGAAAGTGTAACAAGGCATTTGGCAACTTGTCAGCCTACCTGGGAGCCAGCTCGGGCAAGAGGCAGGGGCAAGGGCCTGAACTCAATGGGGGCTCTTGAGCCCTGGGTGTTAGTCCCAGGTGGGGCTGCTCAGAGCTGTTAAAGCCCATTGATGCCCCCAAGGTATGTAACGTGTTTTCCCATCAATTTAGCACTGTCAGTCATGTCCTTCTGACATATGAGATCATAGCACTACTGCAACTAGAATATCTTGTTTATTTGATGTAGCCCTGATTATTCGGAGAAGGCAAAATGCTGCACCAAAACTAGCTAGTGGTTTTGAATATAAACAACAATCTGTGAAGGCTTCTAAATAAATAATGCCATTAATCCAGCGTGTGCTCATTTTTTTTGTTTTATTTGTTGAAAGGAATCAGAAGCAATATTGTGTTTCTTATTCCTAGAATAACGTTGCTATAGTAACCATCGCACCTTATTGTTAGATGTGTACAGGACTTGTAAAGTTACTTGGGGGGAGACAAGAAATTTGCCCAATAACTGGGTGTTGTCAATAAAAGAGGTGTTTGCCTTCCTTGAGAGGCTGTGTATAGCAAGAAATCTGAGAGCTTTATAAAGTGCAGGGGAGGGGGTGAAAGGAGAGAAACGACTGTTACATGTGCAGTGACTTGTATTACACTATGCTGGCTCATTTTTATCATTGTTTTACTGTGGCAGTTTGGAAATGTGGACTGTGTGGGTAACCATGGAAACAGAAATTCTACAAATTGAGGACCTAAACACAGTGTTGTAAGAATACTTCAGATGCGATTAACTTGATTATTAGAGATAAAATGCTGCACAAATCTCATACAGGGTAGGGGAAAACTACTGTTTCACCATGATTCCCAAACCCCAGAGTTTTCAGAACACACATAGAGAGGCTGCCTTGCGGCTACCTAGATGCAAAATCTAGCTGGACTGTGGGGTGGCTGGTGAGGAAGTCCTTGAGGTGCTGCAAAAGTCAGCTCATTCATTGGAAAGCAACCACTAGTACTCGGGAAGATAACTGTTGCTTTACCTCCTCAGGCCTCGTGGGATTATTGGGAAGAAGAGAGGACAGGACATCTCCCTCCTAC
Organism: Fregata magnificens; assembly: GCA_013389945.1. Classification (NCBI taxonomy): domain Eukaryota; kingdom Metazoa; phylum Chordata; class Aves; order Suliformes; family Fregatidae; genus Fregata; species Fregata magnificens. The sequence continues at coordinate 30,897 of WAAD01012333.1, read as the reverse complement.
AAAAGCCTGGCATGTTGTTAGCCTAAAAAAGATCCTGAACTAGGTATGAGGAGAGTTGAGAAGAACCTATTCAGTGTCAATTCTTTTTTTGTTATTCTAGCTCAGTTTTCCAGGTTCGTTGCTGTGTTTTCCTGCACTTTCCAAGGTGGTTCACGTGCTAAAGCTGTGTGTGTGCTTGCATATTAGAATTTTGAAAATTTTTAGCACTATGTTTCTGTAATTGTTTTCAATTCTAAAATTATATTTAGCAGCATAGTAACATCCAAATCCTTAGAAGACTCTATTTTGTGTGCAGGTTTGGGGGGTTTTTTTAACACTGTGGTTAGTGCTGTGCTACAAAATTACCCCCATCCTCCCTCTTATTTTAGCAGAATTCTTAATTAAACCCAGGCAATTTGTTAACTACAAAACGGGGGGCGGGGGGGAACAACACAATAACCCAAACATAAGCTTATTCTGGGGTAAGCAGAAAACCAGTTGTGGTTGGTTTGGTTTTGGTTGGGTTTTTGTGGGGTTTTTTTGTTTGTTTCTTTTGGGGTTTTTTTGGTTGGTGTGGTTTTTTAAAAAAAAAAAAACAACTTTCATAAGATAGCAGTGAAGAGTAATTCTGAATTAAAAATTAAGAGGTTTAGGCATTTAGAAAATTACAATGATGTACTGAATTTCTTGGAGTGTCTCAGGTTTATTAGGGATATGGAAAAGGATTATTCAAACAATTTGGAAACATTAGTACACTTCAGTGAAACTTTCTGCTGTCAGTGACTGTGCCTTTTTTTTGTGAGAAGAAAAGATTTTGTTATTAATCTGTCCCTGATTACTTTTAAAGTGCAATATGTGGTAGGTAATATGCAAGCCAGTTATTACCTTAGATTCATTTTTATGTCATTCTGAATTATTAAAGCAATTATAATTCACCGTTCAAAGGACTCAAGGAAGTAATATGTGTTTTAAATTTCATGAAACACTTTACTCGTGAAAATCCCCAGTAATGTTAAGAGTAGTATTAGCGTGCATAATGTGAGCAGGTTTTTAGCTAGTCTGATAATAAAATGTTGTGATGGAGTGAAAATGTGGAAGAGTGCTTTATGAATAAAATTTTAAATCTGTATATCTCTAAACACATTTAGATATAATATAGTATTTTTCTGTAAAATAATGATATATAGCACTTACCCATAGTATTCATTGACATACTTGAAATATTGTTACAGTGAAAATCAAAATGGAACATATATACCTTAGAACATTTGAATTACAATAAGCTACTTCTGTATACAAGGGTGGGCATTGACAACAGTTTCACCAAGACTGGATCCTGTTAACCATGTCAATGTTTCCTTTTATTTCACTATACAATATATACCTTGAAAACTAGAAATCAGAAAAATAACAGTAGCAATCTGAATTTGATTCTGGACTAATAAACATGATTCAGGGATAAAATGGTGTGGAACTAAATGTGGAACAAGACAAAAATTGCTGAATTTCATTCTTTGCAATACATCAGTGTTGAACAAGACTGACTGCTGTTGCCCCAATCACTCAAACCACTTAAGCAAATGTTTTGCTTTAAAAAACCATAAGTCGTGGTATTTGCAGCTTTTTATAAAGGTCTTTGAATGGCACAAAATAGGAAGGGAATGTAAAACAGAATTATACAGGCATTTATGTCCCAAACATACATGTTTTGTGAAATAATTTCACCAACCTGTTTAGATAAAAACATATTTTGGAAAATAAACTTCAGCAGAATGCCAGCAGAGGCAAAGTAGTAATGTTGCTCTGTTGCTTTAACTATTGCTTGTCACATTGGTGTAGGACTGTTATGGTGGGAAGAGCAGCATTTTGTGTTCTGTGAGTCTGCAGCTAATTTGCAATAGACCGTTGCTGATTTATAATAGCATTATTAGACATATGTAGAAAACATCTCCCCTGGAACTTTAATTGAGTGTACAGACACAAGGGAATACAAAAGTTTCCCAAAATTGCCATTTTATTTCTACAGCTACTTTAGTCCAAGTGGTTGACTTTAACCCGAATTGTATAACGCACATTCTAATGTGCGTAGGCCTTTCATTCTCTTTCATCTACACTGTTCAGCCCTGAAGGTAAGACTTCCTACAGCATATGATAATCCACTCCTAAAATAAATATCTGCATGTGCAAGCGGTGTAATTAATCTGACAAAGTTCTAACTAAGACAAGTATATTGCTGGAAGATTTTGTTTGCACAATGTCACTTAGAATTGCCGACAATGTGCAGGTATATTTGTATTCTCAGCTGCAAGCATGGATAATTCTTTTCATTGTTTGAGGTGACTGTGCACTGCAGCTGCAAAGTACACTGCAGAAATAATGGTCGTTGTACAAAAGCTTCCTGTGTGCTGTCAATACAAATGGCTTGCAGATAGTTTTTCAATTGCTTCTCATTATGACATTGCAGTTCCTAAGCTGTTGAAATCAGCTTGCAATGGTCTACCTACCAGGGCAAATTTTGTCCTCCACCTAACCCTGACAGCAAGGCTAATAGCTGTTCAAGAGGCCAATGGATCTTAATAAAAAATGGAAATGGTTTTGCCCCTTCATTTTAATTAACATTATGTCTACATTTCTATGATAATGGATAATTAAGTGAGTTACCTTGACATTGGAATGTTCTTGGAAATAATTTACGATGCAATTTCATTAGGTTAAAGACATTTGTCTGTTTTATTTGGAATGGAAGTTTCATCATAAATATTTCTCAATATGATTTATACATAAACTAATTATTCTTCACAGAGTCAGGTTTTTTACAAACCGCAAAATTCATTATGTGCATTTTGAAAATCTTTTTGTGATCATGCATATAACCCATCTCATCTATTTCTTCAAAGAAATATTTTTTTTTTTTCCTGGAGCCTCCAATCATCTGTTATTCTATAAACACATCAAGAGGCAGACAAGCATTCTCATGCAATGTTATTACTTTGGGGGTAGCAAAGCAAAAAGTTTTCCTCCATAAGGGTTTGTTTATTACACTTCAGAGAAAAATGTTAATCAATCAAAAGTGTTCTTCAATAAAATCTGAAAGAATTATAAAGAGGCAATTTTTGCCTATGTTTATTCACTAAAACAGCAGAGCACATGCCTTTCATAGCAAACTACGGTATTCCCCAGTAGCATCCTTGTTCAAGCNTAAATTAAAAAAAATTATAAAATGAACTTTCTAGATCTAGTAAGGATCGTGTTTTGTTCTTAAGTCTTGCATACCTATTTATAAAGAAATGGGGGATGCATGCAGGCATGTTTGGTCCTTTTTGCTGTAATGTACCATCAGAAAAATACTTCAGTAGCAGTTCTGTCCCTCAGCTTCTCACAGGGCCATGACCTCAATTCAAGAAAATGCTTTGCTGTGTTTTGTTTGTCCTATGGAGATACTGTAAACTGTACTGCAGGGCTTCTGTATTTTGAGAGGTGCCCATAGCTCACATAAATAATGTTAGAATTGCAAAAATGTTGTACTGTTTTTCATTCAATAGGCATAATCCTATCAAAATATGCATTTCAAATATCCCATGGAAGGGGTCGTTAAAATTAAAGACAACCATTTATTCATAGTTTCTGATGGCACTGTATACTATGTGAGAACTAACAGGAGGCCACAATTTCCTTCGAAGGGGTTGTCAGTGAGATTAGTCTTCAAATATACTGACAAAGAGCGTTTTTAGTGTCAGATTTGTAGAAGAATTTTTGAGACATCTACTACTTCTGTGATGCAAATTACCAACTGCATCATGGAAACAAATTACACATTTGTTCATTTTAAACTATAATAAACTACCCTGTTCCAGCACTGCTGGTTTGCATACCATGGACAAGGAGAGGGGCAGGTGATGAAGAGAAAGGGAAGTGAATAATGTTTTGAGAATAAGTATTTTGGGGTGCTATTTAAATATATGATGTGATACCACGTGTAATGTTCTTTCACAGACCACTGTATTACTACAGGAAAAACTGTAGCAGTAATAATCAGGCTATTAAATAGTACAAGAATACCAGATGTCTCTTGGAAACCCTGTGCAGTATTGTTTAGTAACATTTTTCTGTCTGTAATAAATCTTTCTGAAGCCTAATCCTGCAGCTGATTCTCTTGCTGAAACTGGAAATTCAGGACCTGGGCATAGTTGGGCTACACTTTGCCATTGATTGAATCATCTGTTGGGTCCATGGGAACAAAAGGGCAACTTAAGTTTTCATAAAGCAGGTGAATTCATGTGTTAATACTTGAGATGGACCAATCTGTAATATTCAGTGACATAGTTATATTTTTCTGTGTCAGCTAAAATCTGGACATGTCTTTATATGGATATATAGTTCTTTGTTATTTTCAGTCAGCAGAAAACATTTTGAATTGCAAGTGAATATGTCTCACATGCTAGGTAAGTGCTCCTTTATAGATATATATCATGGGTTGAAGAACCATTTTCAGCTTCCAGCCATTTCATTGTTTTGAGCCTGATACAAAAATCCAGGCTTCTTCAATAGACAGAGAGCAAATCTGCTTTTTCTTCAGAAATAACATTTTTCAGATATAGTAAGAGTAGATTAAGAAATTGAAAGTTTTTCTGGAACAGGAGGATACAGCTTTCTGAGGAGGTCCCATGCCACAAAATACTCCTGTTCTTTTAGATTTCCATAGTAATTCTAGAACATAACAAATAGAATTGGAAACGCAAGTCAAAAGTTGTTGAAAAAGAGAATTCTCCTTAAAAACAAGGATGAGTGCTAAGCTTGTGCTAAAAAGTTTTTTCTGATGCATGACAGTAAAAGCCCACTGATGCCATTTTTCTACATGGCACCATGATCTGAAGTGCTAAGTCATATAGATTCTAGGAGATCCATTATCTGCAAGGTACACGGTTCTTAATTTTAGACAGATTTCATGCTTTGGAGACTCAGTATATTATACAGAAAATAAAAAACCAGCCCAATAAGAAAAATAAACTCTTGTCCTTAGTGAAAGTGTAATTTCTCCATTAGTAGAAGTGAGTATTTGGGGCATGAGTGGAGTGTGGACTGTGTGGCCCATGGATTAGTCTTCCAGTGACAAAAAGATAACTATTGTCCTAGTTAATTAATAGACCTGTTGCATTATTTAAAATGCAATATACAAGGGTTTGCCATGATCATACTGTCCTCACGGATACCTGAAAACCTTTTCATTTGTAAAATAAAAGCAGTTTTGAAAATCTTTCTGCGTTTAGATACAATAAATGATTCTAAGTCATTGTGTGCAAGTAGAATCCAGCCTTGGTAAAGCTGTTTTCCTGAATTAAAGCCCAATAAAGATATTTCTTTCTCAGCAGTCAACGATGATGGTAAGGCGACTTCTTCAGTAGAGCATAACATCCCTTCTATGCCGAAGGCTGAACTGCTCTCCTTGACCATCACCTGGCCCTCCTGTGGAAGTAGTTTGGCCCCAACCAAATTCTTGTTCCAGCCATTGCTCAAGTGTGTAATAAATTAATTCCAACAAGTTGCACCCCCCTGCTCAGGGTGCTGCTGCAGCAAGCCTTTTCCTGTGCCAGGTGCTGATTTTGCGGTGGTGCCCTTTCACATTGTGGGGCGTGGTAGGCAGCAGGCTGGGCTGCAGCATCTCCAGTATTGTACGGTCAGGTGTTGGGCAAAACAGTCGTGAGCGGCTTACACGAAAGTGTGTTGGTTTTAATATCACTCTCTGAGTTCTGCTCTGTCTTAGAGGCCATCAGCTGTAAGACACAATGGTGTTTAGCAGTGCTATTAATCTGATACAAGAGCTGAGAAGGTGTTTCCGCTAAAACATTTGAGAGAAACCAGACAGGCAAATGGTTTGCTGCTTTATCTTCTCCCTTGTTCTGTCCAGTTCCATCCCCCTCCTGTATTAGCCAGTTGAAATAAAGAAGATTTTAGGATCCTTGAGGTTTTGCAACCCTGCATCTCACATGAAGGGCTCCAGGTGGCCTGTCTCCCTATTCTCCTCTCTAGCTGGTGAGTTTGGAGAGCTCAGTGAGCCACCACCTTCTAAAATATAGACTTTGTGGGATGCCTCATTGGCTGGGTCCAGAGACTGCTAGTGGTCTGATACCTATATGACAAGCAGCCTAGGGCACCAAGGTGCTGGAAAGTCCAGTGGTTTGTCCGCATGACTGTTGTACAGATAACTGAGAAGCTGTCATCTTCAGTTCTTCTGCAAAATGAGCATTCAAAGCCTCTCAATGCCACTGACCCCTATGGCGAGAGGGGAGAGCAAGAGGAAAAGCAGGGAGGAAGAATGGTGTTCCAGTCTGGGGTGACAGAATGCCCAAAATTAAAACCTCAAATTGTTTACAGAACTAGAAATCTAATTTCTGTAGAGCCTGTAGTGTGCTGCCAGTCTTATTTACAAAGGCTTGGTAATTGGGTGAGTAATTTGTCCAGGGAGTTTGTTTTATAATGATCGTAAACTTAAGATCTCCTTTAAGCTCTTTCTACCCACCCCCATAAGACATCTTATTTTAGGCAGCAACCAGAAAAATAGTACCTATTTGTGCTTGGGGCTCCACAATCATGATACCTTTACTGCAGAGGGACGCGCTAAAGCACAATTCTTATACCCTTTTGTTGTTTGGTTTTTTCCCTCACAGTCCCTTAACAAGGAAATACTCCAGGTTTGAATTTTTTTTCTCCTTTTCAATATTGAATCATACATTGACTTTAATGGGAACAGAGATGGATAGTGCTAATTAATTAATAATTAATACTAAATAATTCCTAGCCTAACCTAAGATGAGAATATGCAGTGCATCAAGAACCACCTCACATTGGTAGGGCTATTTACTAGAGGAAAACTAAAATGAGAACAACATTTAAGTTTCTCTCTAAAAACTATCCCTATTGTCTTTTTGCTCTCTCTAAAGATTTTTCCTTCCATCAGTGTTTCCAATTTGTCATTAGGCCACCTAACAGAAATGGATATCAAGAATTTTACTTATATTTTCATGGGGGAGTCAGGCTTGCCAAACCTAAATAAAATGGAAGATTTTTAGAAAGGCGAATCATTGAATCAGTTCGTTAATATGCACGCTGAGAGAAAGAAGATTCAAGATAAAATTATAGCAGGATGTTTTTTCTGCTGCAACAATTTACTATATATTTTAGATACTATATAACGATATATTATTTATCAACATAGACACCAATATTGAAAATACTACACTGTAGCCCATGCATTATACACTGCCATTACAAGAAGAGAAATTTTCATGCAAAAATGTTTAAAGCACGTCTCACAATAGCATAAATAAGAATCAGTTTCATAACCTCATCTTTCACACTTTTTGTTCAATGTGCTGCAGCTAATATGATGTACATAAAGATTGCCTATGACTCAGATCCATTTAAATATATTTTAGCTTTAATTCTTGCTGAATATTTTTACTTCATATAGAACATACAAAATATAAACTATTCTTGAGATCTTAAAGGAGAAGCAGTTTAGATTTTTTGGGGGAAAGAAGTTTGTTAGTTTAACCTTTTTGAACATTTGATGCAAAATACAGAGAGGGTGGAAATTAATGAAGTTTGCCTAGTTCTTGAAAGAAACTCTGTCCATGCTCTTTCTGTCTCTCTGCATAATAGAGGTCTCATTTTTTGAGCCTGCACCCTCACTCCTGCTTCTCTGAAAATGTCAGTGTTGGCAGCTAACAAGTTGTTCGACTCCAGGTCTAACATTAATGTGATAAAGTCTGCCATGCTAACAAAAAGTTTATCAAAGTCCTAGAGTCCTTGTACAAAAGAAGTCTTTTTTTTCTGTCTGTCTTTCTGTCTTTCTGTCTTTCTGTCTTTCTGTCTTTCTGTCTTTCTGTCTTTCTGTCTTTCTGTCTTTCTGTCTTTCTGTCTTTCTGTCTTTTTTTTAATAGAACAGAAAGTATGAAGGCTCATCTAAGTAGGAAAGATTCATCAAAATCTCTAATTAAATACATGACAGCTGGTGAATTAGAGCATTTTGTCTTAGCACTGCCATCCTATAATACTTCATAATCCTGAGAGTCCAAAGTATGAATTAATTATGCTTATAAGTATCCTGATACCTAACTAAAGGGGGAAAGTAATCAAAAGCAACCCTAAAAGGTCTCTGAGAAAGTAGGCAGTACAGCTAATAACGAGTAACTAGGACCAAATTATCTCCAGATTACTAGACTTTACTTTGGAGATGCTTTGATATAGAACATGCTTGTATTATAAGACTACTTGGTTAAAGAAACTGCTTGTTTTTAAAATAACGTGTTAAAAAAGCATTTTTAAAATCTATGTGTTACATATCAATTCCTAATAGCTAGCACAATAAAATGCTATAATTCTCAGCCTTGCAAAGGTAAATATGACAAAAACATAAAAGTCATAGTTTTAGAGTAGTCCTGTTGTGTTCAGGAAATGGAATTTTAGAGACAAATATGTGCAGATGCACATGTGACTTGTAAGTTTGTTTAGATTTGCTGGTGAAGAGGTTTTGGTTGCTTGTTGTTACTTTTGAGGAAAGGGAACAGAACCAAAGTAGGAATCTTCGTGCTGTGGAGTTCAGGAGATTTAGAAAATTGTTAAACTGAAATATTCCAGGTTTGGGGCATTTCATTTTTGAACATCAATAACCAAAGACTAAATGTTCCACTGAAAGTAAGTACTTCCTTTAAAAATTTTTGCTCTATTTGTAATCCGGATCTGAGAAAGATATTTCTAAGGAAAAACTTTTAAGCAGTCCTAGTGGTTTGTATTAATCTTGTTCTCAGTTTGATTTTTTTTTTTTCCTGTCAAGACTTAAGTTTGGTTTTTTTTCTGAGGGTTTTCTAACTTCAAGTCTTCTAATTAAAATATATCTTACAAAACGTGAAGCATGTATTATTAGATTTCTATTTCTGTATATTTTGAACAAAATCAGACTTGCATGATAGGTCTTACAAGCATTTCAGCAGCCACCTTTTGTAGCTTTTCTGGTTTCCAACGTGTAGCGCAAAAATGTTTCTTTTCTTTACAATTTACCTTTCTGCCTGTTGATTCATTGATTTTATTGGTTATTAAGAGGCCATGCAATTACATGGATAACTTGTGTGTTCTTGCTCTTTTGGATGTCCTCTAAATCCACATAGAGTGAATTCTTTATGTGTGAAGGTTTTTTCTCATTTTGTTCAGCAGATGGTGAGATGTTAGTATCATGACTGAGACTGAGAAGATGATTAATTTCAGACAAATGTGGCCTGGAATTCCTGAGAGTTCACATACTCCTGAGTCAAGAACACTTCTTTGGAAGTATGTTATAGCTGTCTTTTGAAGCCATTTTGTTTCAGTCCACTGTAATTACTGTTTATTTACCACAGTTGTTAACTTGAACATCATGATCTAGCACCTGATTACTGTTGGCAATCAAGAAGCCTGAATAAAAGTACAGTTCCTGAAATTCAAGTGTTGGATGCTTTTTACCTAGTTAGTAGATATATACCATAGGGAACAAGAGAGGAGAAAGATGCCAAACATTTCTCACGATTAAGAAGACTTTGAAGAAATCAACAGAATTATTAAATTCTATTTGTAACAAATACAGTGTTTTTGAGAAAGGCACCCATTCAGTGGTATGCTTGAATGGAGGAGGAACCACTGAATATCTTTTAAGTAAACTGATTTTTCTCTCAGAGGGTTTTGCTTTTTTCCCTAATCCGTCTGCTAATCTGCCATTTTGATATAAGAAATTGTGGAAAAGACTGCTGATCTTGGATCAGCTTACACAAGAAAGACCTTCACCAAATAAGACATTTTCATCGTTCTGGTGGGCTGAATAATAACTTGGCATAATCCTGAGAAGTGCTTGGCAGGAGATTCTCCATTGCGTTCTCCAGTTAACACTAGTCAGAAAATTATTCAGATTTGTCCTTTTTTGTGGGCTTTGAAAAAATCCTTTTTTTTTTTCCTATTTAAAAACAGTGGAGATGTTTGGGTTTTTTGGGGGTTGGTTGAGGTTTTTTCGGGTGGTTTTGTTTGTGTGGGGTTTTTTGGGGGGC
>WAAD01012333.1:3280-20459 GCA_013389945.1 Fregata magnificens | reverse complement strand
TTTTTTGTTTTTGTTTTCCCCTTGTTTTTTTGGGGGGGGTGGGGGGGTGGTGTTTTGTGTGGTGTGTTTTTTTTTTTATACCCTGTAGTGTCCTTTCTAAAAAAATGAATGTCATAGTATCATAGAATTATTCAGGTTGGAAGGAACTGTGGGAAGTCCCTAGTCCAACTTCCTAGTCATTTTAGCTCAGAAGGCAGTCAATGTGGTCAGGGATGATTTATCTTTGTAAATCCACAACAACTGTTCCTGGTTTTGGCTTTCCTGCCACTCTCCCTGCATGCTTGAGCAATGAGCTCATCTATCTTCCTCCCTGGTAGCCTGTCTTTGCTTCCACCTCCAGTGTACATCCTATTTTGTTGGAGATCAGTCATGACTTCCCTGCTTAGCCAAGTCAGTGTCCTGCTACATCTATTCCTTTTCCTGAATAACAGGATGGACTGTTGTGCTTGGAGGGGTTTGTCCTAAAAGACCTGCCAGGTGCTTTGAGCTCCTTTGCCCTTCAAAAATGCCTGAGATCCTCTCGACCAATTCCCTGAATAAGGCAAATGTTATTTGCCTAAATATTTGTCCGCATGCCTTGTAATTTCTACTATTCCTATTTCCATTTGACTCCCCAGGCTCCTTATCTGGACTATGCTTTACAAAAAACATCAAACTGTCCCTGAAAATGTTCTCGTGACACATCAGAGTATACACAGGCCCAGTGGAGAACAGTTGTTTGTGTAAGAGAACGGGCATACGATTCACTTCCATAAGGCACCAAATCAGTTCAGCCAGACACATTTCAGTCTGGGACTAAGACTAAGTAAAGTGTTTCCATTGATTTTGACAATGAGATGTATGTCTGAATAGATGATATCATAACATTTCTTTTCTGCTGAATACACCAAAATGGGAAAAAAAAAAAAAAAAAGTTAAAATTTGTCTAAACTTCATATGGGATGAAGTAGAATGAAAATGCATATACATATATCAGAAATTTTGATAGGGAACTCTAAAATTTTCTGTAAGGTTTAGTTAACAGTTAGAGTGCCAGTAGATGGCACTCAGGAATCTATAATGTTGTCACATATGGGGCCTCCTATGACCAATGCAGCTTGACGCTTTGCAATGCTGTGTGCAGCTTGTACCGCGCACCAGTGCTTTCATGACTTCTAATGGATAGAAATATTCATATGTAATGGGAACAACTGATTGATACCAGAGATGACTGACATATGGCGTGACGTTGTATTCATTTGTGACTGGGAAGGTAGTGAGACCTGGTTTAAATGTTCTGAACTATTTACTGTAGAGAGCTGCAATATTGTTCGTATATTAAAATATTGTGTTGGTTTATTGTCTTTACAGGGATCTAATAACGCTGTCCAGTGGCATAGATTGCATCATTTAATCAGTTTTCAGTTTTGATTACAGCTTACCAGCAGGAGACTCAGAGTTGCCAACTGTAATTAAAATGTAAAAAAAACCCCCCAAAACCAGAAACAAAAACCAGTTCAGAGATAATTAAGGCTGAGAAACATTTATTTTCCTGTGAACTTTTGTATTGCTGTGCTGAGGAAAGATGAATATTATCTGTCTTCAAACATCCACTTCCTTGAGTTGTTTGGATCTGGGGTTAGATCATCATTTCCATCTTGGTGCAGATTTTTCTCAATGAATAATACAGATAACATTTGAATAATTTGTATTAATACTTAGGGGATTTTTCAGTGTTGCAGTATAACACAGGAATACTTTAGTCTGATTCTGGTCATGTTTAAAGGAACCTAGGTGCTTTGCAAGCAAAGATAAAAATTGTGCAGAGGCCTCTTTACAGGTACCACTGGACTTTTCTCCCACGAGGTGCACATTTGGGACCAAAACGATAACACCACTGTCTTGTACAACTAGTAGATTCATCTCCTTGGCTTCTACTACCTTGGATTTGTGTTTTATCGCCTTTAGAAACTGATCTGAAATGCAAAGATAGAGTTAGGAAGGGTCTAGCCCTGTAGTCTCAGTTAAAGGTCATATATTTATAAACTTAGAAAACTCCACTATTTGCTGCTTTTGGAAGGCTGCATTAGAGGCATTAGGAATCCTGAACTTATTCTTGGACTGTTTATATGGTTTTACATAAAGTTATTTAGTTCAAATAGCTTTTCCCCTTCTCTGGTCTGCACTTTTCTTGGGTATTTTTCAGGTATATCTCCTCAGCAGATATAGCCCCCTGTGTTTTTGTTTACTAAACAAGCTAAACTCATCATGATCTCACATGAAAGACCTCCTTCCCCTGATGATTCTCGATGATGATGATATTTTTTCCCTTTTTTTCCCTGCTGTATTGCCACTTAGAAATAGCCCAAACCCCTGAATAACAATGTATATTTGCAATTCTTTTACACGGGCACAGTTGTTACTTCAGTCCTATGCTATACAAATCTTGAGAAAAATTCATCTGTGTGGATAACTTCCCTTGTATATATCTACATCCGATGGGACTGCCAGTCCAGAAGCAGCTTTTCCACAAATATAATTTTCCTTGAGGTACATCTCTAAAACAGGTCAGGTGAATTGTTCTCTAAATGTCCCTCTTCTTTTTTGAGTATGGAGGGATGCTAAACACCGTGGAAGTCTTAAGTCAGCAAAAGTAAATCTTCTCTTTTGTGACTGACCACTGCTCTGTGCTCCATACGGCACTGTACCTGCAGGCCAGGGTGGAACAAATTTTTTTTTTTGAGCAAATGGATAAGACTTATTGGGTCTAAAGATGAAAAAAAATCTTTAAAGTTATTTATATGCCCAAAGGAACTACTGAACTGTAGTCTTAGTCCAGGAAGTACATTGCACGTTTGAGACTTTCCAACAGTGGTAAAATTATTTAGTTTTAACAAGTCCAGAGGAAGCAGGACTGAGAGGGCCTGGGCAGACTAAACCCGAGGATCCATATCATTTTTAAAGCCTGTACTAAAGAGAAATGAATAGATTTTTTTTTTTTTAATGTAGACGATGATTTGCTTGAAATATTCTGAACCATCAGCTTGGCAGGATCTTTATACACTTTTGTTAGCTAATCAAAGACAGATTGCAGTCAGGAGCCATATCTAAATTTATTAAGAAAATTAATAGACCATTTAAATTTTACTAGAATTAGGCTAAGATACAATAAGCATTTGCACCAGCAGATATTCATTAGCTGTAACATTGACCTGGTGCCTGCATGTGTAATGAGAAATTGACATCTAGATTTGAAGGGAGACAATAGTGCTAATAGTATGAGTTTGAATCATTAGGGAAAAAAGACTAATATTATACATGTGTCAGATTTTTATTTTTCATATTAACCCGTCTGTGTATATTATGGACTGCAAAGTCAAGATTTAGAGGGTTATGTTTGCCTAATCCAGGATTTTTGCTTCCTCCTCTGTTCTGTAAATCTCTATATGCTGCTGCTGTGAGAGTGGATTTTATTTATCCATTTATTTATATAGCATTTTTGGAGAGTGATCAGCTTGGTTCAGAGTTGAGAAGCTAATTGTGTTTTTCCCTAAATGTATCAGTCTGAGTTAGATTTCCATGAAAACAGATCCTTGCAAAATTTCAGTACATTGTTCCTGGGTTGTAGCACAATTAAGGCTTCATGATAATCTGTGTCTGCTTTATGTTGATATTATTAAATCTAATGAAAATTACCACACACACACACACCCCGCTTTTTTATGTGACTTTTAAAAACCTCCATAGGGCTTATGGCTGGATATGACACTTGCTTGAGGTTAGTTTTCACTTTCAGAGAAGCTACCTTAGCAATCTTTTCTAGGAATAAATGTGTGCAGTTGGGATTAGTTCACCCAAGAGTACTGTTTGGCACTTTAAAGAAGATTACATAATTGAAGCTCAATTATTTTTAAACTCTTTTTTCTGTCTTGGAATTGCAAGCATGATCAACAGTGAATTCTGTATAGGACTGGCTTGCAAGATAAAATAATTCTGAATACTGGAAAACAAGATGGCCTATATTTGAAAACCTGATCATTTGTGTCATTCAGAAATGTATGCAATGCTGAAATTATATACTGTATTTTATAAATAATTTTAGGAATGGCATTGATGATTTGTTGTTCTGGGGTCTAAGGACAAGAATAAGGATTAATAGCGTTCTCAGTACAGTTTGTGCTTTTTGTTATGCATGGCCAAATGAACATGCATTTTAAAAAAACATTCCTCTGCCATTTCAGATGATAGAACCAGTTACAAAGAAGTTGTGCAGTGCTGAGAAGTTTTCTGTTCCTTTTACAAATAGGAACAGATACAATCCAAATACATTTAATTTCCAGCACATTAGTATATTGGTCATTGGCACCAGCTTCAGCCCCATTTGTGTGAACTATCTTGCGATGCAGGCAGCAACCAAAAATACTTGGCTTAGGGAAAATGAGCTATTACTTTGAGCATCAGCTTTCTGCTGCCTACTAGCCATGGGTCCTCCGTACTGCTGATTCTTTTCAGTAGCTGTCTGATTCTCTGGGGAATTAGGATTAGGGGAGAATTTTGTTAAGGTGCATGGATGTGAGATTCTTCATGCATCATGCAGCGATGGTGGCCTCTGTATGTAAACACTGCCGCAGTTCCCATGTGAACGGAAGACTGGTCCCGGGGTGAGGTTAATGGAGTGGATGGCTTTCATGGTTTGGGGTAGTAGGCTTTGCTCCCAGCCTTCCTGTGGGTCTCCTGGGAACGCTCCCTCCTCTGCACCAGTGCCAAGCTCTCCATGTCTCTGGAAGTGCAAGCCACGAAGCTGAACTATTTTGGGTTTGGGCCATCTGGCTTCAATAGCCCTTCATTTCTTTGTGGAATCCAAATGAGTTTGGTCCCCTGGTAGATGCTGGATGCCAACAGGAAGTGATATGGTTGACAGCACTGCCAGCAATTCAGGACAGACATTTCAAAGCAAGCCAGTGTTTATCTGCCAGCTCTAATACAATGTTTAGAGTTACATTAGAATGGCAAAGCAAAACTTAGGTGAGTGAAAGTCACTTCTCTCCCTGGTCCCCAGCTTCCAAGGCTTCTTATCTTCCTCTCTTGCTGCTCTGCAAACACAGTTCTTATGCTATATTCTCTTCACACTCTGTTGCCAATTCACATGTTCTGCATTCATGGCCGCCAGTTCTTAAAAGTTCGTGTCCAACTAGCTGGTCATCTGAGCCAACTCTGTCCCATAGGCAGGCAGCTTTTCTAATAGTTCAGTCCCATCAGGCTCAGCAAGCCTACAGCCCTGCTGGTTTTTGCCATTCTTTTATTTCAGAAAAGACTTCAATCCCTTCAGTCCCAGTAGGTAAAAGCAGATAGTGAGCAAACTGACTCATTTTCATTCTATTTCAAAACTATTAGAGATATTTCCCCAGGAGCTGACGGCTGCTTTACAGCTGGTGGGAGAGGTTATAAAAGAAAGAATGAATGTTTGTTTTCACGTAAGTTTTAGCCTATGTACGCGATGTACCTCATAGCTTGTTTTCTTTCCTACGATGTTCAAGCCAATAAACAGTGATCACAGACACTGACCAACCTTTATGGCTGGTACGAAGCAACAAATCTTTGAAAGCCTCAGTGTTGCATCCTGAGGGGGAGCAATCATTCTTCTCATGGTTTTCCTTCCTATTGAAGGCTGAGGTAACTTTTCTTCTGTTGCGGACAGAGCTGACAACTCAGGAATTTATAATTCCAGTGATTATTCCAAAACTTGAAAGTTATGTTACTACTAGAGAGGCAAAAGCTGGGATAACGGTGTACGTATAATGCTAAAGCGTGCCCTCCCGTTTTTGTTTCCCTCGGGCTTTGCTCAGGCCTATCGCAGGAGTACGTGTAAAACTCGGTGAGGCAGAGATCTCTAATCTTACTGAGCAATCATTCCGGTGTTAGAAGGATGTTAATGATGTTCTACCGCCTAAGAGGGTGATGAAAGGAGAGCATTTGAACACCTAAGCATGTATAATTTAAATGTAATAAAATCACAATATGAGTTCTAAGTAGAAAAATCAGCATCGCTAATTATTGCTTGCTGATTATTGCTCTAAGCTTCTCTTCAAATTTTTTTTTTTTTTTAAGTACATGCTGCTAGTGGATTCAGGTGTCAGGATAAATACCTGATGCCACATGTACTCAACTTTCTGGCTGGCACCAACTTCAGATCTTTCTCTGTCTGTCAATTATATGTTGCACAGTTTGATTCAGGGCCGCTAAGAGGGAAGGGCTGGGCAGCAGGTGGGCATCTAAGAGTCCTCATTATAAAGGGAACCAACCTGTTTTTATTTATTAGTCTGTCATGAAAAAGTGCAATATGAAATGGACCAAACCGTCATAATTAGCATGCTGTGCTGATAGGGTGAGAGATTAGAATACTTACATTACGTGTGCTCCTCACACAGTCATGCCTTTTCTATTGAAGACAAAAGTTACAAATAACAGAAGTCCAAAAACCTCCTTTGCTGCTGCTGCAGGAAGGCCTCAAGGTTGCTAAGCACATGTGTGACATAAATGCAGTAGAGCATTTTAATTAGATTCTTTCACCAGAACTCCTGACCTTCTGTGTAGCACATTAATGTATTTTACTAATTATAAATGCAATTAAAAAGTACTGAAATAAAATCAGGCTGATCTATCTAATTTACATTAAGCACTTTCAAATTATGCAGATTTTCAAAGTCTTTTTCTTTCTTTCTTTCCTTGTTTTTTCCAATTTGTGTTTCAGGAAAAAAATGTTTGCATTAAAACAGCTGGAAAACAACCTTGTAGCAAAACAAATTTCTTTTCTGTGATTATTCACAGTGTGTGAGTTAATTTTCTAGGCAGTAATATGCTTAGCTATCATTAGGGTAGTGACTCATACGATAGAACCCATATGTGCATTGGATGCAGTGGTGGTTAGTATACTGGGCGTGTGCTTCTCAATTTTTTCTTATGGAAATTGGGTTCAGAGGCTAACTAGGAAAGAAATAGTGATGCAATGGTCAAAAACAACAGAGGTTTATAAACAATAAAGAAACAGCAAAAGCAGTGTGTGAATAATACAGGCAAAACATCTGGTGCGTTCAGTCATTAAAACAGGCTGACTTATCTCTGCCGTCTACATTATTTTCATAATTCTTTCATAGTCTTTCAGAGTTTTAGACATGAAAGTAGAAAAATAACATTTCATTACTGTTTTTGTCAAGCATCTAAATGGTGGTGGGCACTGTGCAGAGAATGTAACACAATCCTTACCCTGAAGAGCTTATCATCTAATTTTAGAAGGGCTGCAGAAACAGAGGGTAACACTAAGTACTGAACATAGAAAGAACCAATCTTAAAGTAGGAAACTTTGTAGAGCTACTCAGGCATTTTAGTTCCTGTTGTTTATCCTTAAACCCTTTCCGTAATAAAGGATTAATTTATAATACATGTGCATGTTAATGAAAATGCTCCAGTTTTTCACTAAAAAAAAGGAAGCAACAGTGCCGCAGGTTTTTTGTCCTACACTATCCCTTCCCTAAAGAAGTAACGTGAGAGAGTAGTGGAAAGGGAGAGGAAGAAAAACTGAAATACAAATCGATTAGAGTACATGAACAAATTCAGTGTTCGTTTCATGCCAAATATCTTGCATTAAGACCATACTATTTTACTGCTATTTTTTTTGTGTGTGTTTATTGAGTTTGGGTGTCACCCACCCGACATGAAAGTAGAAAAGTGAGAATAATGCTTTGCTTGTTATTGCTGGTTATTTTTAAACATCTAAAAGGTGGTACCACAGGAAGCGCTGTGATGGTGCTTTCTTAGAGATTATCTGTTAGATCTACAAAAGACAGAGAATTTGAAGGAATAGGAAGGCACATGAACTGATTTGTTTAGAACATTTGAAATTGTAAGAATACCCACCTCACCCCCCGAACATTTTATTGCTGAACACATGGAAAGTTTCCTCAGTGTTATCTAGAAGCAGGAAGCACTGTGCTACGTAAACCAGTGGTCAGTTATTCTAACCTTTACCTTGTAATAGAGTGCCATCTTGTCTCTCTTTCCATGAGAGGACCATGGACGATTTCCAAGAGGAATTTTGGTCACTAAAACTCTAAGCTTCTCCCCTTGATATAGCAACATTTGTAGCTCATTAACTCAATATCTAATAGCTATAGCCAAGTAGATAGCTTACGATGGGAGAGTTGCACTACTTAACTTCAGACATTTTACTTGGTGCCATGTTATAAATCTAGGTTCTCTGCACTGGTCAATGGAGAAAGGAATGCACCTAACTTTAAATCGCCCTCTAAAAGGAAATATGTGTCCAGTACACTTGAGATAATGATCATGTGGGAATCAGAACACAGGATAGCTAGGAGCTCTTGCCTCTCTGAGAAGATGTTATTTTGGGGAAAGCAGCAGCTCCTATTCTGGAGCGTGGCCATTGCCAGACCTTAACAGAAGATCCTTGCTGGAAATGCTGCTTACAGCTTAAAAACTTGGAAACAGTCACCTCTCTCAGCAGCATTATGTTCTCAATTAATAGTATCATACCATGGTCAGAAGAAATGATTTGCAAGCCATCCTTATGGTTCCTGTAGGCATTATAACTCTAGTTATTACCTAAAAAAATATTCACTGGTACCACTTTTCTGTTTGAAACATTAGAACGAAATAGCATTTTGGTGTCCTTTTGGCACAGGATTATATATGTGAGCAGGACTGCTGGAGGTTTTTGCAAATTCTTGCTCAATGTTTAGGATTGTGTGAAAGGACCTGAAATATTTGAAATGTTTTGCTTTAAGCTTTTTCTTCCCCCAAAACCAAATGTCTGTATTTAGTAAAATGTTTATGTAGTGATGCTTATTCCAGTTAAAAAAATAAAAACTTTGGAAATGTGTATGTTCCCATAAAAATACATATTGTTGTACAGTCAATATTTAAGTGAAAGCTTTCCTCTGAAAAAAAGGGAAATCTATTAAACATACTCTAGACTGCTGTCAGAAGCAGTGGTTTGGTAGAAAAGATCCAGCAATGAATTATGGATAAAGTTTGCATGGTTCATAATTAATTTTTTAAAATTTGTTTTAACACTTAGTTGTGCATATTTCAGAGCATGGTTATTTTAATCACAACATTTAATATCGGTGAGATCTCATTTTTCCATCAAGAGTGAATATGAGGTAGAACTCCAGCCTGAATAACGTCGCCTTGGTAGGAGACCCCCAGCACATCCCGTCTCTATGGCCGAACTGCAGTGATACATACCAGCACTTCTAATTATGAAATTAAATCCTACCAAAGTACTGTGGTTTTTCTATTGACGTGTTCTGTTGGTATGAGATGGATTTAGGCATAGGGTTCAGTCCTTTGCTGAACAGAAACCTTTTTAATTGTAAAATTCTTCATGGGGAAATAGATTAATCAAATTTTAGTGTTAGGGGAAACGACGTTTTGAATCTTTGAGTGGGTGCCTGAAAAAACACAGTAAGAATATAATGTTTAAAAACTGCCTTCCTTTTTTGGTTTTGGTTAGATATAATAATTCATGTTCTTTGTAGGCTTTTTTGTAAACTTTTGTCCTAAGGCACTGTCCAAAAAATAGTTTGCTTTTTTTTTTTGCCCCATGAGGATGTTTGCAAAAGAGTATTTGTAACATCTAAGTTTGTAAAACTTTGAAATCCTACTTTTCTTCCAGAAATACTGGTCAGAGTACAAGTAGGATGGACAGGAGTCATATGTGCCAAACTGTCTTCTGCACTGACTAAAAAAAAGAAGACATCGATCCTATTGGAGAGACTGCTGAATTAGCCAACAAGAAAAAAGAAAGAAGATATAAAAAAATCTAAATAAAGTCTATTTAAAAGCAAAATTAATCTGTTTTCTACTTGAAATGTCACGTGCAAAAGCTTATAAGGCACTTAGCAAAACAGTAAGTTACACTTTAGAAGCTCTGCAGTGAAATATGACAGGCAAAGTGCTCTCGGTAATAACTCACACAGGGCCTTGATGATAGAATCTTTTACTGAGAGGACGAGTGTGCTGGCTAGGATACTGGGCTTATCCTTCTCAGTGTCTCAAAAAAGAGATATATGATCATTAACTCCTGCTTGGTGGAAAGGCAGAGAGGAGTTTGATAGTTTGTCTGAGACAGCTCTGCAGTAACAGCTGCTGGAGGCTGACTTACACTTTGCGAGATTTTGAACCCCGGGGGCCTGGTATCAGCTGGTATAAATTGACACAACTCTATTCATTTCAATTAAGTCACACCAATTTACACAAACTGAAGATATGGCCCATTATTTCTTCATGCCTGCTCTAGCAATGAATCAAAGTATGTGATTAAGAATACAAGAACGCTCATTACGGTTAATGCCATGTGCTTAAAGCCATGAGCTTGAAGTTAAGCAGGTATTTAAGTGCCTTGTGGTATCAGCATCAGAATGCAGAGCTGCCTGGTGCCAGCCAAGATGATGTTACAGAAGGAATCTTGATTTCTACTGAGCAACTTTCCTGTTGGTCAGTACATGGCCAGCTGGATTAACTGCTGTTTACAGTATTTTCTTCTGCCTCAAAATACTTCTTAACTTGTATCATGGATGTAGGAATAAGGAGAGAAGTCATTGAACAGTTTCCTTAATGGTAACCTTTCTTACTGAATATGATTTGTCTTAATCCAAAACAGAAATCTGAAATTCTCTTCCAAACCCTGCCATTGAAACGCAGTAGGACCTTTCACAAATGATATCATCTTGGTAGCTCACCTAATCCCATGGGTATAATGTTTGTGGTTTTTTTGGGGTTTTTTTTAAGGATGACAGCAGCTACCATATTAATTTTGTCAGTGCATCTATATATACAAGAATATACAGTGCAGTGAGGCATAGGATAAATTTGTTCTCTATATGCTATGAAAAGCAGAACACAGCTTGCAGTGCTCGAAGAGTCTGGCAGTAACATCCTGAGGTTCGTATAGGTTGAAAGACCTTTCTAGAAAATGGTCTGTGCCTGTGAGGATTGTGTTGGCAACTTGCTGGCCCGAACTCCACGTAGCTGTAGTGCTCCTGCCAGAAGTAGGCAAACGGACTTGTTTGGTATGCCCTTGAGAGCTGCAGGCGCGCTTTTGACAGCAACCAACAGCTGTAGCATAACGTGAACTGTAGAGTACTTCTCTTGCACCATATACCTGGAGCTTCCAAACAAAACAAATGACCAAGAACCTAATCTCTCCAAACGTGTAATTTTACAAGCAGTTAATCTAATACACTACATTCACATTCTCGTTCATCAGTTATACCTTGCTGCTTTCTCTGTAACCTACCTTTACAAGCCCCAGCTTAGGATGAAGATAGGGTGTTTGTCTTTAGGTAAGCGTAAAAAAAAGTCTCCAGCTCTTCCTTGCTCACTAATCTGAGTGGCATTCACTCTCTTGTTTCTGTGACTGAGCCTCACTTTGCCAGACACATACACTTAGCAGGTGTTTTCATCATGACATTAGTAATAAGAATTGACTCGTTCTAAATGAGGAATCCCTTGTTGTGCCTGGTAACACTGATGGATATTTGGGGAAATTGACAGCTTCTGAAAAATGTTTTTGCCATGACCAGCACTTCTCTGACAGATTTTTTAATGGCTCTCATAGAACTCTCTCTAACCTGAACACTTTTGCAGATGAAGTGGAAAGTGGTGAAATGTGCTGCTTTAACACTTTTGAAAGTTAGTGAAGGAACATGGAACAACTCTGAATTTTGCTTCTAAATCATGATCCTTTTTTTTTTCTTTGAAAATATTTTTTTCCTCTATCAAAGCTAGAAGATGGGAATGGATTAGCTAAGGGGGCAAGCATTTGTTATGATACACTAGGGCTGAGCTATATAACCTCCATTAACCTTAATGGGAACCACAAAGCTCAGTCTGCTCATTTAGATGGAAATATCCCCCTACTCATCAGGGATCAATTGTGCTGTGTGTTACCTGCATTCAGTGTCTCATTCGATATGGGAGTCACTGTCATGACCTTGTAAGCCTTGGACTACGAGAAAGGGAGGATGGATAAAATGGGGCTATGAGAAGAAAGATCAAATAGAAATATAAGCTAAAAAAAGGGAGAGAAAAAGTTATAAACGTTGGTACGTAACTCATGTTAGAAGTTCATATGAAATGTAATTGCAATTAAATCACAAGCCTCCTTTGCAGTTCAGTGTGATACTGCAGAAAATCAATACAAAGATAACAGTATATAGAATTCAGGTTCTTCTGAGAATTCTTAAATTTAAAATAATTTTACAGGAAGAATGTGTTAACTCGGGGGTTTTTTTTGGTTGGGTTTTTCTTTTTTTTTAACTTTCCTATAAAGGACAGAATAAGATAGTGATTTTTATATATTCCTAGTTTTAGCACTCCCTCCCCTCCCCAAAGTTAAACACTGCAT
This sequence comes from Fregata magnificens, assembly GCA_013389945.1. Taxonomy (NCBI): domain Eukaryota; kingdom Metazoa; phylum Chordata; class Aves; order Suliformes; family Fregatidae; genus Fregata; species Fregata magnificens. The sequence continues at coordinate 8,053 of WAAD01012333.1, read as the reverse complement.
ACATAAACCTGAGCTACTAAGGGTGGTCTTATCAGAAGAGCCTAAACGGAATAGGCACTCATCTCTTTTTTGAAAGTCAGTTAAGCTTACGTGCCTAAATCCAGTGTTTATGTTTGAATCCCAGTTGATAGCTTTATTGAAAGAAATCTCCAGTTGCTTTTTTAAGTGATAGGAGGATTGTGATTAAGTATAGCAAAAGCTCATTTCTGTGCTGACATCTCTTATCTCTCACTGATGAAAATAACAGGCATCTTCTGCCCCAAAAAGTATTATATAGTTAAGGGGATCGGAGAGGAAAAAGCAAAGCTAGCATTATAGAAGGAACATGCTTACTGTGGAAAATTGTTAAAATTTATATTTATGATTTGAGGCTGCTCAGTGCAGATAACAAAAGAGATGTAAGTTAAACTTTAAATAAATGTTGTGCTGCCATAGGCATGATTTCCAATATTACTATCTGCTTCATTAACACTCAAATAAGACCTCCTGTCCTCAGGTTGAGTACAGCAATCTTAAAGCTAACACAGGAGAAGCAGTACTGGTTTCCAAACATCTCTCACAGCCAGAAAATTACAACAGAACTACAGATAGAATTTGGGAAAATTGTTTCCAGTAGCTTATTTTTCATGCCTGGGAATAATCAGGTTTTTTCAGCTCATCATGACTTTTTCATTATAAGACTTGGCAATTCTAAGCATGCAATAGTACCACTCAGAAGACAATTTTGTGTACTGCTTCTGCAAAGAAGAGTTCTTCCAGAATTCCCACCATAGCCAGTACTAAAGCACAGTATGCAAGGACTACGTGAAGAAGAATTAAGTTGTCCTGATCTCTAAATTAAAGGTGACAGTGACATTTAAGGGAAAAATAGAACTCCATGATATTAGCCAAACTGTCTCTTTCCAGCACAATAGAGGTTCAGAGTAAAAAGGCAAAAAAAACCCCAGCCTTCCCAAAAGAGAAGAAATTCAAAAGGATTTTTTTAATTAGGCTTGGGTTTTGGTGGTAGTTTGGTTTTTTTGGTTGGTTTTCTTAATTTTTTTTTTTTTTTTTTTTAGGTTTACTAGATGACAGGTATTACGACGAACGACTCTACCTGGGTATATTTTTCAATTATATGAATGCCTAGTAGGTGAGAATGCAAGTTGTCACTTTGGCCAAATGTGGACTACCACTAATCTCTTTCGTAAATGAATCCTGAGACTTAGAATTCATGAAAAGGTGATTCTTCCTCAGAAGGTCACTTCCTGGTGTGCCCGCAGGGAAACTACCTTACCAAGCAACTGTGCCTCCTGTAGAAGTCTGTAAGGGCCATTGGAATATTGTGTAGCACCCACAAGCCTCTACACTGAAATTTCCAGTTCTGTGTTCTAACAAGAAGACTTAATTGGAGTTGTGTCCTGTAGGTTATAGTGGCATCTTGTAGTCCTTTGTTGTGAGATTATATCATTTTTCAGCCAGTTTCTATCATTTCATTTATCCCAGTCTTTTCCTCCTCTCACTGCAAACACAGATCAGTGAAAAGCATATGAAAGACCTTGACGTCAATCCAGTTTATCAAACTGCCACCCAGTCCTGTGTTAGGATGGCTCCTCCTGAATCAATTTCTCCTTACAGTTATGTAAACAGGTCTTTTAGTTTGGCCTCATTGCAAACAAACAGCTTATTGATGCAAGACAGAAGGCGACCTTCTTGAAAATCCGTATCCCCAGGTTACACATCTCGTTGACAGCAAGTCCTCAGTCTAGACTCTAGAGAAAGTCTCCAGTACAGGGGTCAAGAACCAGGTCTGCTGAAGGAATTGGGTTTAGACAGCAAGGTAAATATCATCTCTTTGAGCAGATTTAAAAGAGAATGGCATCGGTGCTGTAGAGCTTGGGTTGCTGATGCAGTTACCACTGCAGGGGGCAAATTATCACAAATGAGTTACCAGTATTCGTGTTTTTCCATCTTAAAGTAGTGAGTCTTTTCTGTGAGCTCTGAAGGCTGGTTATTCTATTAAAAAAATGCAGTAGAAGTACCAGTTGCTGGTTTGTAATCAGATCTGAATTCCTAAATTTCTACTTCAGCAGCGGTATCTTGGGATCTTATTTGGAAGCAGTGATTTTAGTTTAATAACTTCTCCTGAGGATGGTCATTGGGATTTTATTTTACCTCAGCAAATGGAATACAGCAATACGTGAAGACAGACATTTTCAGATACTTTTAGTTGTTTCCCTTCAGAATATTTTCCAGCGCTGTGTTTATCATGGCCGTTTTGTGCTTTTCTTCTAGTTATAAATAACTGCTGAAGACTGATGTGTTTACTTTGTTTAACCATGGCTGTGATGGGTCGAGGACACATTAAATCATCCTCAGGCTCTTATTTGCAGCCAATTCTGAAATAACCAGAGTAGTGACATAAAATTACTTCATACTGCAGAGATTTTTATATTGGCTTAAGCCTCTGAAGTCTCCAGTGCTTTACAACAAGACACTTTAATGGTAAAACAGTGACAGCAAAGATAAAAGTCTATGTGGAATTGCCTTGCAGACAACTCGAGGTTTGTTTAAGGTCCTAAGATATGAAAAAGGGAGATTATTTTCTTCTGAGGTTTTCCTTGATGAGTTTACAGATCTAGCTATTATTTATTTAGATTTAAAGTGTCTTCATGTTTTAGAAATAGTGACAGAGAATAGCGACGCTCTTGTTCTGATGAGATTGAAAGGGGAAAATGTTCTTTTCTGGCAATTTTTACAAATACAGCCTTTTGTGTGTGTACATCTGTGCTGCTTCTCTGAAAATACCATTTGCAGTTGCTACTGGTAGTTTAATAATTTGACCCCTTTTGGATTTGGAGTTATCTGCAAGCAAACTTCACTGTTTATAATTGCCCGTTGTCATCAAAAGCAAGAGCGACTTCGAAAATCAAGCTTGTGTTATTATATGGTCCACACAAAATTAATACGTCTCCTTTACACTGTCAGTTGCCCATTGGCCCAGTATTTGCAACGTGTCTCCTTCAATTAATATATTAGTAAGATTGTATCACTGATTTATTGTATGTAATTAGTGATGACTTAATAATATGTGTCTGGGAATTATATGCTATTTGTTTGTATTAGAAAATGAATTGCAATCAAACTGCATTCCAGTACTGGTTGGTGCTTGCTCTGAAGTAACTTAGGGAAATCAACCTGTAATTCTCACTTCATTTCTTTCTCAGATGTCTGAGAAACAAGGTGAGCTTTCTCCTGTGGGTTAAAAAGCCTGAGCCCAATTATATCATGTTTGGGAAAGAACTGCAGAGTTCAGGACCATTTATGGAAATTACTCGGTCTTCAGGTAACGCTACAGTATTTAAGTCAAAGAAATCGTAGGCCAGGAATCCTCCCCAGAGGAATGAATGCACTGCAGGAGTTGGAGAGTCATTCATGCAGAAGTCTGGAAAGAGGGAAAGGTGATGTGTTGAAATTCTTTTTGTTTGCATATAAATAATTCATTGAAATTATCTTTCTTACAGTGGTTTCAGTCTGTTTCAAGGGAAATAATTAAAATTATACAGATCTCATTTATTAATGCGAGTGGGAGTAGGAGATATTGCAGCTGGAACAATTTGAAGTTACCCAAAAGAAAATTAGGGCTATGGGTTGACGGCAGGTAAACTAAAAACAAATATATTTTTGAAAGGGATCTAAAGGCATCAGTGACTATATACATCTACTTCCCTGTAAAGGTAGATAATAATTTAACATTATAATTCTGCTGATCTGCTGTAAACTTCTGCTACCCAGTAGCTGGAGGAAACCCAAGTAAATATTTGGAGTCAAGTTCTTACTGAGTATAGTTTCTTGGTTCCCCTTCTCAGACATGAATGTATCCAGTACCCAGCAAAGCTGTAAAGCTGAACCTAAAATTTTTCAGCAAAACTGCATTTTTTAATACTCTGGCATTTCTGATGGGAAGTAGCACAGAAGGTTGTATTATTTGGAAAGCAGAAATATGGATTTAAGCAGAACAGTAAACACTGTAGTCAGTGTAATCTTGGTAGAAAAGTTACCCTTTATCTTTTGGTGGTAAAGAAGTACAAAAAGCCAGAGGTAGGTCGGAGCAGTGGACAGTCCGCTCTTTGCATTTCAGTTCATTGTAACTTGCAGGAATCGGAAATAAATACTTTGAGACATGAAATATGAAGTACTTCCACTTTTAAAATTTAAGATTTGGCTAAAAAAATAAAACCAATACTAATATATCAGCAAATGGCACTAGTTTATAAATTATAAGGTTAGGAAGTGGTTTAATTTGTATAGTTTGATGCTTTTAAAAAAAATATTTAATACATGTAAGTCCTAGATTAAAACACACAAAGAGAGAAGAGGATATAAGTAATGACAACGATTCTCCTAGAGGGGTGGGGTAAATGATTATGTTTTTTCTGTAGTCTTTTTTTTTTGCTGAGAGTACAAGGTTTAGGCATGAAAAAGCATTGTTTCTGCTCTAGAAAGAATGTGCTTTTGTAATGTTTCCCAGCGAAATTCTTTTCGGTTAGTATTATCATACTTACATTTGCAAAAACTAACCAGCAACCTGAGCTACTCTTAATAATTAGGCACAAATGTAACTATTACCTATGTAAGTTATTATGTTGTAAGTTCTGGTGGGGCTTGTTTGAGAAAAGGAAGGAGGATTTTGGTATTTATTTGCAGGTTCTGAATAATATTTAATATTAAGAATCGGTTTAAAAGTTTTTGATTGCTTTTTTTGGATGGTTTTCCACTTAACCTAAAACACAG
>WAAD01012332.1:6013-75458 GCA_013389945.1 Fregata magnificens | reverse complement strand
CTTCCCTTCCCTTCCCTTCCCTTCCCTTCCCTTTTCTTCAGCAGATGCCGAATTACCTCCCTCATATTTTTGCTAACTCAGTATTGCAGAGAGGTTAACAGTCTCTTTCTTAGAGAGAAAATGCATTTCACAGATTCATGATAGTCTCCTTGCCTTTTGTTATGGTCTGCTAATTGTTGTTCAGATCTTCCTGTGCTTCGTGTCTCCTCTGTTTTTCAAATCCCCAGCAAATAGAGGTTGACAACCAACGCGAAAAATACCATAGTGATTTTGTGCCCTGTGGTGCTTTGCAACACCAAAAGAACCCACAGCTGACAGCACGAAGGTTTTTTGTCTGTCATGGGGGAGCTTGATGTGCTTGCATGTTGGGTAAAAATAATAGTTTGCTTTTAAATAGGTGCTTATCTTTTTGCAGTGTTACATAAACTCTCTTGACACTACCTGCCAAGTGCAAATCGGCTGCTTCTGCCGTATATATGTTTTGAGAGAAGATGAGGGCTTGAAACTCTTTAAATAGGAATCTTTCTGCTGGTTCCCTTGACATGACTTGTAATGCTCGTTCAGTCTCTGTCACCACCAGTGCCAGGCTGTGTTTTGGTTTCTTTAGCCATTTTCCATCTGGCTGCTCCTGGCTACCCTAAATCTTTGTCTTTCCCTTGCTTCCTCTCAGCTCCTGTTTTCTTTACACCTCTGCTCTTGCCTCTCCCACGTCTGCCCTGCTCGGTACAGCAGTATCAAGGGATCAAGGTTAGCAGGCAAGCATGGCCTTGAACATTGCCCAGCATGATGGCACCATGTTTCTCCTGTCTGGTGGAGGAGAACTGAACACGTTTAAAAATATAGGACGCTCTCAGACACAAGACTCCGTTGTAACCACTGCAGTAAATGCACAGAGTCAAGATCAAATAAGGACTGAGTATGCTGGTCCTGGATTTAACTGTGGTAGGTGAATGCAAATCACCTCTCCATAATTTTGAAGTCACTTGAGCCTGGTAAGTTCAATCAGTCCATGGAGAGGCACTTCTGCCGGGGCTGCACGAGCCCTGTCCTCCTCCTTGTAGTGGTGGTGAGGCCCCATCTGCTCCCTTCTCTGGTCTCCAAGCACCTGACTTGTCTGTGAAATAGTGAAATAGTCAGTGAAAGGGCTATTCCCTTGAGTGTCTTGTCTTGTTCCAGGACAGTAAGGAGGAAAGGGAAAGACAAGGGAAAGAGAGAAACTGGCTGACTTTGATCTGTCGGGGCCCCCTGTGGTTAACTCCAACGATGCTGAGCACGCCAAGCCATGTGTCTTCCATCTCCTTGCACTAATGCAGCACTGCAAAACTCTGAGATGGTTATGCTTCTTATTTTAAATTTATGGAGTAATGTATGAGTAAACTGTGAATTTAAGCTGTGGAGGTTAACTTCAGCAAAACATGCAGAGTTGAAGGCTAAATACAAAGAAAGCTTTATGGATTGACCAGGTTTGGTGAGACTCTCTTTATATTAACTTCACTTCAACAGTCCTGGTGAACTCTAAACATTTATCTGTTAGACTAAACATAGGTTAAGCCAAGCTGTGAAATAGCTCGATTGTAGAACTGACATCTAATCAGAGTTTTATCTACTGATCCTCTACCTAGTTAAATTACCACCTGGACTGCAATCCTTAGAAGAGTTGCAAACTGCCCTACAGAACCCACTACAAACAATGAAAATAAAATATGCCAAGAAAATAGGGGTCCTAAGTTCTCCCCCTATATCGTGCAATTCCTCTTACCTACCTGATTTGTTTTCTTCGAGGACCTCATCTCTAGTTACTCTATCTGCTATTTCAGTACTCAAACAGAAAAAGCTATGGAAGATGGAAGAAGTGAAAAGAGTAATATCAACGTGCTTGATTTTTTCCTCACTTAGATTAGTTCTATACAGATATTATTCCACTGACTTCAGCAAATGACTCTCTTGATATTCATTGGAATGTATTAGGAAGAAAATGAGGTTTTGCGTACATGGGCAAACATCTATTTTTTACATATATATAGCAGAGAGATAGAGGAGTAGAGATCCAAAAAAATATTTGGGGGGAAACCACATTGATTCACACCATATTGTTTTTAGCAGAAACAGCAATTTAAAAAAACAGAACATCCCTTGAGGGCGTGTGGGTGAATGAGTTGAAACAATACAAATAAAATGTCATAGACTTCAACTTCTGCAATCTCGGTAACAACCTTCCCCCCCCAAAAAAAAACGCCCACCCCTGTGTGGGAGCTTTGTAAAACCTCAGACTCCGCTTTTCCTGTCCCTTGTGACAATGGTAGCTCCATGACAACAGATCTTACAAAACTGTGACTTTTCTCCTGGTTTTCTGTGGAAATTTATCTCCCAGCATTGGCAGGCACAAACTCCATGACCAGAAAGTCCCTTTGAAGCAGGATGCTTTCAGGAGAGTAGCAGGACTGATGATAAAATAGCGACCCGCCACTGAATGGTCAGATCTGCAGCTAAAGGGCAAGAGTGCAGAAAGGTCCCTGTTTGTCTCTAGCCTTGAGTCTAGTCCTTGTAAGGGTCATCCACATCACCACAGGCGGCCTCAAGGGGTTTATAGGATGACTAGACTTGCTGTCTGTCTCAGAAGCTACTGAAGAAGCTGAACGGTGCAGCTATAGGCTGCAGATGGATCCTGTTCCCCTCTCACCACACCTCTCGTTGACCACAGTGGTGGGGATGAAGTAGGAATCATTTTGGCGTCTCCATTGCGTCTCATTGTCCCGGGCACAAGGAAGCAGAAGGTTCAGATCTGGGTTTTTTCTGTTAACTGCAGGGAAATTCAGGGCTTACAGTTTGGGTCGTCTTCATCCAAAAATCTCTGTGACTTTTTCCCCATCTCCTGGCAGTGCTCGAGAGTGGGATAGGTCTGGTACTGCATGACACTCCTCCCTTCCTCTGTCCCCATCTTCCCACTTGGGAAGGCCCTGGGCACCGAGGAGGACAGGAGGCAGCCCCGTGTCCACCTGAGAGCTGCTGTGGCTCCCTGAGTGGGCATACACCAGCAGGATTTCAAAACAACCTTGAGGTCATGTTTTGCCCCCGAAGGTGTGTGACGTCCTGCAGAGCCCGGGGCAGTGTTTTGCTATTTGTCTGTGGGTGCTGGTGAGACAACTGGCCCTGCACGGACCTTCCCTGCGGTGGGCAGCTGGCGAAGGGGGCAGACAAAGAGAGAGAGGTGGAGCCATGGGTATGGCCTGAAATCCTCCTGCCAACATTCCCTGGCTGTGGCTGTGATCAGGCAGGAGAGGGCTGATACAGGGCTATCTCAGCTGCAGCATCTGCACTGAGACGCGCCTGTGCTCTCCTTCATCAGAGAGAAACAGGGAAATTGGATCCTAAGTGATTTTATAATTTACATGTCTGTTTTTCAAGCGGTGTTTGTTATTTGTAAAGTTAGTCAGACCTGGGCTTCCTGAGCAATGTTTTCAAGAAAAGATTATGACTGTGTGAAGCATTATTCTGGAATCACCTATTGTGCCATCTGCCGATGACAACTCCCTCGGCATTTTTTTTTCCTCTCTGACATTTCCAAAAAGAACAGCTGTGCTGCCTATGGTCCCCTGTGCCAGGAAAGCAGTTGCTGATGTTATCCTCCCCTCCCTTCTGACTGCTTTGCAAAAAGCACTCCTTCCAGGTCTTCTGAAATAGTCACGTTGAAGAGAAATGGTCCTCGCCCTTGCAAGCCAATGGTGAGCTGTCAGGTCCAGGGCTGAGCACAGAAATTTGGGTGATCCGTGATTCTGTGTCTTTAGCAACACTTGGACGCAGCTCCCAGTCCCAACCTCTTTTGTGCTTTTAGAAAGTAGACGGGTGTCTGTTATTTTCATTCCCCTCTCTCCTTTTTGCTAGAGATGCTGAGGTATCTGAAGGGGAATAAAAGTGTTGTTCCTACAGTTAGGGCTCTGCGGGACTGCTTTTATTCTTATTGCTTTTTGTGCTATGGCAGTTTAAAGAACCCACAAATGAGCCAAATCTGTGTTGTGGGAGACATCGAACAAAAACATAGTGAGCCCTAAGGACTTTTTATTACACATGAAATAAAGTGAACCTGTAACTTGTTTTCAAGATGTGGCACGGTGAGGGGTAGACCCTGACTCTCACGGAGCTCCAGAGCTTTGAACTACAGGACAATATCACCTCTTAACTGATCCTGAACCACTGCTAGACACAGCTGATCAAATGAAACACCTTTTACGGAATTAGGTTATTTTATAAAGGATGCTGTCAGAAAACTCTGCCTACTGAGTTAGGACATGTTTTTACCCCTAAAGTTTGATTAGGGCAACAGAGTTAAAATCATATTTTTAAGATGTTTATTAACAGAAAGCAAGTTATCAAAGGAAAGAAAAAATTGGTCTATTTTTCCCCTAGTAACAGAAGGGTCTCTTGCTTCACTTCCCTGTGTTACTTACGTCCATCGTCAGGAATGTCTGTGCTTCGTTATGCCTGATTCTTTGTGGGCTAAAGAAATGGGCAGGTACCTTTGTAGACTTGAAAACAAGCCATAATTGTGCTGATACCTTGATTACATATGGCCACTACTAGTGTGAAGAAAGGAGCTCGGGATGCAGAACCTGGAGTTACAGGGTGCAGTGGCATCAGGAAACTAACACCTAAAATTGGCACTGAGAGCTCCCACAGTTTCCAGAGGAAAAGGCAGGGAAGAAAGGGCAGAAGTTATCCCCAAAAAGATGATTTGAGCACACAGGGAAGTTAACCCATAATACAGCTGGGTGTGAAGTGACAGTACTGTTCTTACTCTAGGGTAGCTTCTCTGGTGAATGCTCTTACTCTGGAACAGGGATGTCTCCAGGGAAGCTATTCTCGGATGTGTGTTTCTACACATATAATATACATAGCGTGGCTAAGGTATCATTCCACAACCACTACAGTAATCATGTACTTCCCTGTTGCAGACAGTCCCTTAGCAAGCAGCACTATCTCTGGAGGCTGATGTGGTTAGCCTTTGCAGAACAGTTTGTAGTCAATTTTGTGAGGTCTCCTTAATGCCAGTATCTAAGTACTCAGCAAACCCTCCTACATGATGCTGTAGCATCTTCAATTAGCTTTTAAAGAAATAAGAAAATAATTTGCCATGAGGCTGTTGTTCTGTTTACAGTCACTAAATTGTCAGGTATTTCTTTCCCTTTCTTCCTCCTCCTCCCTTTCCCTCTGTATTGCACCCTTATAAACACACGGTGCTGAGCACTGAGCGTCTGGCTTTGCCCTTCCAGGAAGTGATCTTGGTTCAGGAGAAGGTAAGAGGTTCCTCAGAAGGTACAACCAGCTGAAGATAGGTAAACCACCAACCACTGGTTCAAGGCATTGGAAAAAATACTAAAACAGAGACCCACGTCTGGATTGCTAGTGTAAATATTTAAATGCACTACCAGTTTTGTTTAGTCTGTCTACTCAACTTTTTTTTATCCTCAATGTTCATGTCAGGCTGGCGCAGATATTTTGGAACCAGAGAAAATTTTCTCATTGTAGCTGTAAGATTATTCTGTGTTACAAAGCTGGTCAGTTTGGCTCAATAAGCCATCTGCATTGGCAGGCTGTTGCAGTAATAATTACATGAAGCAAGTGGGATTTGTTTTATGAATGTCTTAATCTGGGCTGCCAACATGTCCAATGCCCCCAGCATGCTGCCGTCTGCTGGACACCAGTGTAGATGTCCAGCTGGACATCCTGTCTGTTGGTGATGGCTTGGGTCACCTTGAGTCATGATGTGGGTAGTGCCTTTGCTTTGAAAATTAGCAGGTGATGAGGCATAGTGTGAGCACGCTGCTGGAGATTAGATAGCCAGCTCCCTTCTGAAGGACCAGGGTCATCTCAGTTTGAAGAAGACGGATGTAATTATCCCCCTTTCAGAGCCAATAATGAACTGACATCATTTCCTATGCCACTTTGGTTTTCCTTCAGGGGGTCCATCATCACTGCTAACAAGACCCAAGTCTACTTAAATTGTGGCGTTAACAAAATCGCAGCCTGGGCTGGAACAGCCTCAGGCGTGGAGGCTGGCTGAGTCACACAGATGCCACAACCTGTCACAGAGAATTCACAATCTGGATTTATTTCAAGGCAGCCTCTCGCACAGCAGCCTCCACCCATTTTGTGGGAGCCGCAAGGTCAAGCAGGATGTGCCCTCTTCTAGGACAGCAGAGGCAAAGCCACCGTCTTGGATTACCTGGGGGAATATAATTGCAGCTCATGCTCAAGGTTCTGTTCTCCAAACCTGCTGCCCAGGTTTGCCCGCAGTGTTCGACGTGCCCAGCTGCATCTGTAATGTTTATTTTTTAATTTCAAAAGCAAAAATAGTTATTAGAGCTTGAATATTGGAATTCCCGTGGCTGCAGTGGCATAAAAGGGGGAATGAAAGAGCAGCTTCTTAAAGAACATTTTGGGATTTTTTTTCTATTTCCTGTATTTTAGTAGGAAGAATACATAAGTTAATGTGTTTTGTAACAGGAGAGTATGAGGTGACTGCCTCTTACCCTGAACTTTTCAAAATTAATTGAATAATTAAAGAAAAAAACAGAGTGAAAACATTTTTTGTTATTTATACTATGAAAAATAGCATGAAATCTGAGAGAGTACAAGTGACTAAGAAAACCTAAAGAAACCTATAGCATCTGTGAGCTATGGAATATGAAGAAGGAGCAGCCTGAGCAACTTGGGCTTAAAGTAAGGTATGGTGCAAAAGTTATTTTCTCCTTCTCCTACTTCTTTACAGTGAGAACAATCATTCACTGGAACAGCCTCCGCAGGGACATGGTAGATTTCCCATCACTGGAGGTTTTCAAGATGCCATTGTAGTGCTAGATAATCTCATCTAGGCTGTCTTTCCCATGAAAGGTTGGACCAGATGATCTTTTGAGGTCCCTTCCAGCCTAGGCTGTTCTGTGATTTTGTGATCCTTGCCTTTGTCAGGAAAATCCATTTTGTGTTGTTGGTAATACAGTACCCACTTCTGAAGGTGTCTTCTGTAATTAAGGGGTTCCGGGGCTGGATTCCTGCTTCCACCCTAGTTTATGCATTTTATTCCTTGATTCGTCAGTTAAATCCTGGTGGTCTAAGAAAACAAGACACATTTTTACGGAGAAGATCTCAACCTATATTTGGAGCCTCAAAGGTCACTTCTTCAGCTTCAGACTGAAGAAGGGCATGTGTGTTTAGATAGTATTGCTACTTTTTCCCCAAGACACCGGTCAGACTAACAGAGGACAGTGCCTTTTCTTATGAACCTCTCCCAACTTCAACTGAAAAGCCACAGCAGCCTTTGAAGCAGGACTCAGATACTCCCTCCCCAGGCACCAGTTTTTCATTTGGTGATAGCATCGGGCTCCCTCTTGCTTAATCCACCTCTCTGAATAAGCTTCAGCAGGAGGGATCAGCCTTACCCCAACCTGACCTGAGCTTTAGTGGTTAGAGCACTCCTGAAAACTGAGGTGTGAGGGTGTGAGCTCCATCAGCCTCCCTTGCCAAGTTAGTGCTGACAGTGGTCCATGTACAACAGGAGGGAAACTGCACCGCTGTGTTTTTGAATGCTTTCCATGGTATTGAGCGCAGCGGGGAGAAGGCTGAGTGGATTGGGCTTTTTTCAGATTTAGCTAAAGGAATTCAGGTTAAAAGTATTTCTGATAGTTCTGTTAAAAAATGGTGATTCAAAAAAAAGTGTTTTTGACAATTTTTTACGGCATAAGTGAGCATTTCCTACCATATGAGCTTTCAGAAGACTGTAAACAGCATTCCAGCCATACTTGTGCTGTGGCTGGATATGGACTTTCTGGAGCCTTTAAATGCTTTTACAGTGTGTGTTTATTTTAATGGGAGGGTGAAATATCTCACTGAAATATCTCATATTCAACTGGGTGGAACCCATAAAACCACAAGCAGTGAAGATTTTTGCATGCCCAATGGGTTTGGGGAGTTTTGTTCTGAAAACTGGCTTATAACGTCCCTCTTATCCATCCTCTTCCAGCCATACGTGCAAAGGGGAAGACTGCAGAGCCAGGAGGATTAGAAGCCAGAATGGTGTTTCTCTAGCAAAATGTACTGTTGGCTAGTGTAATGAGATGTAATGTGTAATGAGTCAATAGTGTGACTTATGTACTTCTTATGCCAGTGTCAATACTCATTTAGGCTGAAATCCTGGAAATTGAGCTCTGTGATATACCAGGAAATGTTGTACTCTTCCTTCCCCACCCCTACATGGAGCCCATGTTTTTTTAGCGTTTTAAGACACAGTGATTCATGAGTCACATACAGTTCACTTCTTACAGGACTGATTCGGGGTCCTCATTGAATATCAGACATTGGATTTGATAAGACAGGATAGGACTTTTTAAAATGGGAAACATTCGTGACATCTTAAGACGCTGCTTAGTCATGGTGGTGGAGATGTTTGCTCAACACTCAGATGGGCACCTGACAGGGATCTCTGTGGTTTTTCAAATTCTGAGGAGGTATGCTGAGACCTCCTTTTTCTGACCTTCTCCATGAGGAAGCAAGTATGTGTTCAGAGCTTGGTGTGTGCCAAGATGTGTTAGCAATGTAATTTAGATACCCATGCTGACCTGACTTTTGGATCACTGAGGTCAGAGGCAAGTGCCCCCAATGCTAGAGCTGTGGGTGGCTGTCCATAGCATGTTCTGTCAATAAGAGGATATAAAGACAGCTGCAGCCCCATTGTTTCCTGTAATTTCGTATTCCAGTGAAGAACATATTAGTAAATCCAAGACTTGGGTTGAAAACACCTTGAAATTCAACACAATGTTTCCTTTTTATTATTTTACATCTAGAGACTTATGTGTGTGAGTCACCGCTTTGTGCCAACAGAAGCCTCAAACCTGCTCTCAGTAGTGCTGCCTTGTTGAGTCTGTGACATAGCAGATATTGGAATTAGTTTTATTTGAAAAAGAAATGTGTGTTAAGTATGTGTAAATACAAAGTTTCTGTCTGGCAGGCTCTTCTGTCTGTAGCTGCAAGAATGGGGTTACACTGATACTGTCACTCTTGTTAAAAAACCAAACCCCCTTGTCCCATTGCAAGCATATTTTGCTCACCACATCATACAGTTTTTATAGTATAGGTGGGGATAGTAGGAGGGGAAGACAATGCTGAGATACTAAGTTCCAGGAGACTAGTTATACCTGTTGAATATAATCCGGTGATCAAAACACTGAACAATAAACATGAAAAACACATGAATCAACAGATTGAATGCTTATTCTTAACATTAATTATATGTGTATCCACATAATTTGAAAAATGCAGTGTATTGGATTGTGCGGTATTATGAGGTATAGCATTGCAACACCTTAAGAAGTTCTTTGTCCTTGCACTTGTTATTTTTGTCACAGATAATTTGATTTTAGCAGCATTAACATTTTTTGAGCCTTTGTCTATATATGCTGTGATTTTCCTTAGGCTCATTTTTCAGTTAAGGTTTTAAATGAGGAATATATTCAGTGATCCTGCTGCAGACTCATTAAATACGATTGCAATTCCTACTGTAAAAAGGTTATATTACTATTCTATTAGTATAAGGCAAAATCAGTGGTCAAGATTGCCTGCAGAGTACCAGTGCTGTTCTTTGAGTGGTCTTTGGTGGACCTGAAAACCCAATATGAATCTGACAGCTGCTAATGGCAAGTGTTATGCTACTTTCCAAATACCCAATTGACACATTGCATGCGACTGCTCTGTCGTGCACACCAATTGTAGATAAAAGAATATACGAGTATTGATAAGTACCCAAGTTTTCCATGAAGAAACCTCTCGGGGATTTTTCTAATTTATGTTTTCTCACTTCCTTTTGAAACAATGTTCCAGTTTTAGTCTTCTTCAAGAGCTGGCAAGGCTGAAGCTTTTAAGTGTGTTGTGTAGACAACAGTGCAATTCTGGAAGGTGATGAAAGTACCTGGTAAAGTTTCAATCAAGCTCCAGCTTTGCTGAAGTCAAGAGGAGTTTTTAGTACTTTAGGACTTTAATATAGCACTTGAACAGGATTAGTGGGTTCAAACGATGTATTATAAGCTGTCGCATGCTAAAAGCACTAGAAGCCATCAGCAAGGTTTACAGGCTCTCGCCAGCTCAAAAATGTTAGTGCCACGTGTTTTATTTTTCCCTTGTATTTTGCTCTGACTCTCCTACCCAGGTACTCATAGGTTCCTTGCTGTGTCAGTACCTGAGCACCTACCAAGGGTTAGTGTGCTGCTCCTCTGTTTCCCTTGTTTGTGTCAGCTGCTGTCAGTATGAGATATGTTTAATATTATTAGCTTACTCTTGGGGAGCTTCAGTATTTAACTGAGTAAGTTCAGTATAAATAAATACTGCTGTTGTTTTACATCACACAATATCACTCTGGTTCTGTATTTCTGGCCAGTAACTTCCCTGTGATGAAAAATGTTTTTTTATAGTAATCTAGGAGCAAATAATGATTAATAGGCTGACTGCAGTCTTTCAGCCTGGTTAATTACTCATTTTTGTTGCTTGAGGTCTGCTTGTGTTCCGCGTGTTACATTTAAAGGCAGCATTGAAAAGGTAGAAGCTGTAGCGGCAACCCAAGGCCATGCCTTATGGGACCAATGGCAACAGGCTGCTGATGCCCTTGTGCCTTCTGAGAGCATTGGTGGCTTGGGCGCAGGTGGGGAAGGGGCAACAGAAGGTGAAGCCACATAGTCATTTGTGAATATTAGCTTCTCTAAAGCAGTAGTTGTGTTAGGCACAATATAGAAGCTGTACTAATCCATAGAAGAAGTTGGCATTTCCAGCCCGTATGCTGACTTGCCCATCTCAGCTGTCTCTAGCAACTTGCAGCTCCGTTCCCCTATGTGTAAGACAGCTGCAATTTGTTGGAATGGTTTAAGACTAGAACTTGAAACGATGCTTGAACCTTGAAGAGAAATCAGTACGATTGTAGTTTCAAAATCATCAGTGACAGAGTAATGGCCTGGAAGAAGTGTCAGGGGAGGGAGAGAACGTGTCTGGACCAGCAATTTGTACACAGTCCCAACAACAACTGGAATCATTGCACAATAATCCCAGTCATGATTTTTGCCCACAATTGCAGGCAACTAGTATTGTTTACCTATTTCTTCCAATTCCCTGTTCCCATGATAGAGGTTAATGGGCCTTTTAAAAGATTTCATAATAGAAGCTGATGATGGTGGTTGAAATACAACTTTTTGCTTTTTAAAGAGAAGGGAAAAAAAAGCTTAAACACGACCATATGTTACATGACACTTCGGTAGCATGTACATGAATTTTAAACTCTACAAATTATTTAAGAATAAAAATGTGTTCCAAGTTCTTTCAACTCTCCTGAAAACTAGTAGGAAATCTGGAGATTCCTCCATTCCCTCAGTGTGAGCAGTCAAATTTAAAATGGGGATTTGGTTTCCGTTGAATGCTTGTTCAATTTGTGTCTGGCACCGGCTGTCTGCCTGTTGGCAGTTTTGGGAACTGTGGGGGCTGAACTCTGAACCACAATTCCATTCTTCACCAATGCAAAATACTTTCAAGGGCCTGTACCAAAATCACTAGTCATGCTTGCTCCTCCTTCTCAGCAACCAAATCACAGAAATGGGAGTACGTCACTGTAGCTGATGACATAGTAATTATAAAGAATGGTCAATATATATTTTCTTCATATGCTTAGAAAACCTTTTTTTTTTGGTCTGTGGGAACTATAAGTCCTTTTTCTAGTGATGCACCCAAATTTGTACAGAGTAGCTGATGTGGAAGTGGAAGTGTACAGATACTCCTGCACACGCTCCTTATATAATATACAAATATATTTTGTTTGACAGCATCATAGTGCAAAAGCATTGTAAAAACGACATCCCTTCCCTGGGGTCAGATCTTTACAGATAGGACACAGCACATCTTTAGGCTTTACTAGTAAGATAGTTCCAGAGTTTGTTGAATTATGATGGCTTCATTAAAACAAAAACCAGAAGGAAACCATAACATGGATATGCAGAAATTAAACTGAAACAAAATAGATATTTGAGAGGTTTCTTCTATCTTGTGGGAAAGTATTTAAGCTAAATAACTTTAGCTTAAAGAAATAAATGTTATGAGGACCTTTATAAATATTTATAGAGTAGTAATGCAGAAATATAGAACCACTAAATCTACTACATGTTTATCCTTTAGCAGAGGTCTCTGGTTGACAATAGAGAGCAAATAACATGAGAAAATCTCTCTGACAGCTAGACAGAGAAGCCATTTTCCTCATCTGAACTTCTGTCATAGTTAGCTCCATGCTGACATGGAGAAGAGCGGTGTTTATGGAGGCGTAGGATGGAATCGCTCATCCTCAACCCTCTGGAGGCAGTGGGGATCAAGCCGCCGGCCCGCTCCTCCCTCCCGGCCAGCCCTGATGCCCCAGGTGTCAGGAAGCTATCTCTAAAACACTTTTGTTTACAGGGTTATTGAAGTGAAAGAGTAATAGTAACTGGGACAATTTCCCACTTAAGTTAGGTGAAAAATTAGCTTTTTTTTTCTCCCAAACAAGGTGGCAGGCCTCTGACACTGTGCTAAGGGAGACCTTCAGGGAGAGGATACCCAAGTGCATCAATGCCAGGGTACAGAGTACACAGAGCTGCAGTGGTGAGCATCTAGAAATGTTGCTGGCATTTTGAAATTCAAGTGCAGATGCAGAGAACAGCCTGTTTCTAGTAGCATGTTTAGACAAGGTTTTTGCAGCCTGGCTTTCAGCGAATGTTGGTTGGAAACTGTAATCCAGGAGTTTAAGCTTTGCTTTTTAGATGGCTTATCCCCTTCTTTGTGAATATTGAGGAAAGTTTAATGTAGGCAGGATCTTCCTAGCCATAGCTGGTGATTACAGTAGCATAAGGAATGCTCTTGACATGACACAACCCTTTATAAAAAGCAGAAAAGGCAAATGCATTAAAAAAAACCCCAGGTACTTATTTATGAAGCTTTTTTCATATGCAGCATTCATGCAGTGGTTAATCCTTGCAAGAACCCAGAATTACCAAGGAAAAAGCATTGCTGTTAAGCACTCAGTTCCAGGATTGATTTTCATACATAGCAAAAAAGAGGAATTTTGCTTGTAGGACCAGGATTCACAGAAGCCAGATTTCTGAGCAAGGATGATACTACATCATTGGGTATAAGGAGCAGCAAGGTATTAGTCACCCTCACTGCTGAAGATACTGATGTCTCTGGCCTCTTAAGCACTGGTATGGTTGGTCTAGAAGGGAGATTTTGCATTAGCTGCCTTTTAGCTAAGATCTATAACATGGGATTTGGTTGGAGTTTAGGTACCTCGCTGCCTTTTTGGTTTTTCCTCCGGTTTCTGGTGCAGGGTTGGCAAAAGTAAGATCAGAAGAGTTGGTGTGATCTCTGCCTGAGAACTGACCAAGTCAGTTCTCTCACTTATGGTGGAGTTTCAGAAAGCTTTAGAGTTTAGGCATTTGGCCTGAAATCCATATGGTTGGTACTAGGGTTATGTTTGGGCTACAGTCACTGCTGATGCACACATGGTGCGAATCATTCCCATGGGGCAGGAATTGCCAACACCTTCTTGTGAGTTAACCTTTCTGCTTCAAATCCCCCCTTCCTTCCCAGACATGGCAGGAGCCTCTCACCAGGTCTCACAGGTGAGGTTATCAGCGCCAGCTCACCCGAAAAGCTCCATGTTGGTCACCTTCAGTTTCTCCATCAGCCTTTCTGACAGATCAGTTTAGGGGTACCGGAGCAGCTGGGGGAGTTTGTGTGATGGAGTTAGGGTGTGATACACGCTATTGGTACTTCTGATCCTGGCTTGTGTCAAGCCCAAATTACACAGGGATGAGACTGCTTGCAGTGAGGGCATAGCTGAAACATGCTTGTCTACCCTGATCAGGGCTTAGCTTCGTATCAGCGATGACAGCCCATTATGCAGTATTTTCTTCTGCTGGGCAATCATGAGTGCTTTGTATACATTGTTCTTAATTGCACTCAGACAATGTGTCTGTTGTTGCTGCTGCTCTAAAAGAAAACAGCACCAAAATATGAGTGCGCTGGAAGCGAGGTTGGGAAAGCACTGCTGGAACTGGGCAGGGAGAGCTTCTGCTCTGTTTATTTGTGCTAGACCTGGCCCACAAGCACTGTCACTCTCTAGATTCACTTTTTTCCCCTGCTTCCTGCCCGGGCAGTCAGGTGTGAGACAGGGAGAAAGAGAGGCAGCCTGTGAAGTGACACAGATAGAAAGCACGGCGTTTTTAAAAGAGCAAATTTGTTACAAATATATACATATATTTTTTGCCTGTGATTTTGTTTCATTTATGTCACTAGAATTGTGGTGAAAAAATCCATGCAGTTGTCCTTGTTTATGTTTTGCCTTTACATTTTGCCCCTGTGTCAGCCTGAGTGATGGAAAACCTTGAGGTCAACCTCACTTTCAGGCCCACCTCGCTACACTGTGTGAGTTAGGGATGCTGCAAAGGAAAACACATCTCTGTTTTCAAACCACTGTTTTCATTTGAATTTGCAAATAACGTGGAAATGTTTCTGTTGGCTTTGAGTTTGACAGAAGATTGTTTTTACAAATGGTAGGACCAAGTTAAAGCAGCCACGGGGTTTTGGATCTCCTGGCTCCAGCACTTGGGATGTGCTACTCCTGAGGACTGGACTGCAGAGCCCCCCTTGTGTGTGGAGCAGGGTGTGGGGCAAGGCTTGCCCTGTAGCCACCGACGTTGATGCCAGCCAGAATTGTAGCCCCAGGTGAAGTTTCAGCAGCCACCACTGCCCTCTCACTGCCCAGTGGTTGGTTCATACAGCCAGTATGTAGGACTGCACATTTCTGCTTCATAAAAGAGGCCGTGCAAACAGAAGAAACCGTTTTCTGAATTTCCCGTATGCACCTAGTGTCACTACTTTAACGGCATGAACTGTACAACACACATTATTCATGTCTGTTTATCTCTCTCAGTTTTGGCCTTCAGATTGTTTCAGTATCGTACGGCTGCATGGATGTACTCACTGTTCAGCGCGGCTGAGAAGGAACATAAATCTGTGGTTCACCTTGGCTGCCAGACAGCCTTGGGTTCGCTTTCTGACTGGCCTACGCTAATCAGGTATCCTGCTCTTCCAGCTGTAAATCAGGCAGCTGATTAATAATCACAGTGAGAGAGATAATTAGTACTGGCATGTAGCTGTTTTATGCATCTCTCTTTTCTGTGAGCCAAATGCAACCATATGGAAAAATGTAGCTGAGACACTATAAATATGATTCCACTTAGACAGTCGTCTCTTCTGTTTTCTGTTATCACAGCAGTGTCAGCACAAGGAAAACAATGAAAGTGAAGAGATGCTGTTGCAGATTTTATTACAAGTTTGAGGACTTGGGACTTTTTTTTCTTCTTCAAGGACACTGTGTTAACCTGAAGAAAGAGGCCTAGATTTGTGTTCATTTATGCCTGCCACAAGTATTTAAGAAATAACTTCAATGCTCATACTTGAAGAGCCTTGGTTCTCTTTTAACTATTTCTGGCAGAGTTAGAAAGATATGCCTTATGCTTTGTATCATGACAACTTGTCTTCTCCAATAAGCCACATCTTAAACTGTGTCAGCCCTCTCTACATTCAAAGTAACTGTCTTCTGTTCATTGCTGTTGGATTGATGCTGTTAACCGGGTGTCTGCAGTGCAGCCAGCAGCAGCGACTGAGGATTTCCACAGAAAGTGAAGGCTTTAGTAGTGAAGTGCAGATGGGCACCAGGCAGCAACTGAATCCATGTAGCTGGGAATCTTTGGGCAGAGCCTTTTCTGATCTTCACGTTTATCTTCATGCAACACACTAAAAATAAAAAAAAGATCTTCTTTTGAGGACCCATTCACAAGGCTGGTGCCCTAATATCAACTACTGAAACTTTGCTGGCATCATGAAAACAGAGGAAAATAAAATAAAATGTGGAGTAGGAATATCTCTTATCATATTCTGAATCTTCGCAGGATCTCTGTAAGGCAGAGATTGTCTTTTGAGAACAGCAAACAATTCACCCCTAAGCCATTTCCTTGTGTATGTTTCATTGTGGTGGCTTTTTAGATTATTTTTAACTATTTTGTTGAGCATTCATAAGCTGGATTGGTAAATGTGACCCCACTGCAAGGTCAAGGTTGCTGGGGAGCTGGTTTCCCAAAATGCTGCGTTGGAGAAGTTTAGGTAGGCTGCAAGAAGGGGAGGCCGTTGTGGTTCTGCTCCCTGTGAAATAAAAAGGAGGGCATCCTGCCGGCGTGTGGGATACTGGCAGGGTGTGCAGCTTCCAGCAGCTCAAGCTAATGAGGAAGTCAGACCTCTTTCTGGGGAAAGGAATGGGAAAATGTCTGCTGCAGTGGAGTTAGGAGAGCTCTTCCTTTCTGCTTTACATGATTATTGTTGCAGTCTCATCTTGGAATAGGTGCCCCAAATAACTTTTTGTTGGTCTTTTGAAATAATTGACCAACCTTCTCTTCCACAAGAGTATTTTCTTTTGAGACACCTCCCTTTGCTTGTGAAAGGTTTTAGAAATACCTTCTGCCACAGCCATTCCCATCCAAACCTTAAAACGTATACAAAGCCCTTACACAGCTGCATGAGTATGATACAGTTTGGGTTGGGGTTTTTTTCCTCTTTAAGATGGCAGTTGTCAGAAGCGGTATAAGGTAAATGATGATAAACCATAATTTAGTGCTAAAAAAAGGTTTTAATTCAATTGACTCTCATAAAAAGCCAATACCGTAAAAGAAATTAAACTGCTGCTCTGAAGCTGATATAGAGAGCTCTGTGACTTGTCCTCATCTCATCTTTCTGTCCCAGGAACTGCTTCCATAAATCATTTCTCTTCCAAGGCCTCTGTTCAGTGTACTACTTCTTTTTCTGACACTTAACCCACTAGCATTGTGTTCTGTATGTATTATGCATTGCCTTTTTTGCATGCCATATATTACGAAGAGCTTTCTCTCCCTAAGGGTTTCTGCAGCTATTTCTGTGAGTTCGTCCTACAGGGCAGTTTTATGAAAGTCATCAGTTAGCCTTTGCTGTGAAGAAAGAGATAATAGTAACTGAAAGTAGGCCAAGCTCATTAGATTATGATTAAAAGGCAGATTATTTTTTTCTGTAATGTAGTGAATGAGGTTCTAGTGGGTGGGCACTGGCCAGAAGTGATGCTGAAGAAAAGTCACAGGTGCTGTGTCCTTGAGCCACTCTCTCTCTTCAGTTGTTTTACAGCTGTAATTAAATACTGACTCATGAAGAGCACAGTGACCTTTAATTTCATTCAAGTGACTTTCTTTAACAAGTCTTAAGAAAGAAATGCCATGTGTGGTCCTGCCTTTGCTGTCTAGGATGAACCTAGAGCAGAGATTTGGGACCACAAGTAAGTTGTTTCAAAGCAGGCTTGTAATTTGCCTCTTACAATGCTGTATCTTCAGCTCTTCTGGGAACTTGCATGTCTCCACCAGAAATGGAGGATTTTGTCACTGCGGAGGTTGAGTCAGGACTTAGGATTTTGATTTTCCTCCAGAATTATTTTAGAACCAGCCTTGAGCTCCCCAATCTGGTGAAGTCCCAGGCTGGCCCAAGGACCTTGGTCTGAGTTGTGACGACCTGTGCTCAGTCATTTGGTGGGAGCCCCGCACTCCCTCCTTGTCTCTGGCAGGGCTGCGGGGCCAGTGGGACCCTGCACCACTTCTTGCACCTCTTCCTTCATCAAAGCAATGACCCTCCATTTTAGTGTCTCAAGTGAGCTGGAATAGCAGAGCTGGAAACTTCATCTGCATGGCTGGATTTGAAAACAATTCATCAGGTGCAGTTCAAGTAGTAAATGGTCTGTACAGGCACCGCGTGGGGACTTGATTTCCACAGTCCCCAGGCGTTTGACTCCTGCCTGCAGCCCTCCCTTCACTGATTGCATCGGCCTCTACCTGAAGGGCACACCCTGCCTCCTGCATGAAGGACCACAGCGCTGTGCTCCTGGTGTGACCACCTTGGTGACCGGGAAGATTTGTCAGGGCACAGGCCTGGGTAAGGTGCCTTTTATTTCACCAGCAGACCTGGAGAAGCTATCAGGCCTCACCCTGCTCTCTTTCATTGACCAGAGGCAAGGGGAAAATTATAGACTCTAGCCTCTGGCTTAATTAGCCACCTGCTGTTCCTCCCCTCTTGCATCCACATTTATAATTATATATATATATATAGGGGTTTTATATATATATATAAAACTATATATAAATAAAGTAACTATTTATACATGAGACTACAAGCAAGGCCATGGCTCTTTATTTTTTCATGACCAGCAGCAGTCTTTCCATGTAAGGTGGTAATTCAGCTAATTGGGAGGAGAGTTTTCCTTCTTTTTGATTCTGTGTAACATGACGGGGCTGGCATTTTTCCCTCTTGTTAAGCATCCGTATTTCACCAGCCACTGTGATTGTCACAGTTTGTATTCCGAGTGATCCCTCAGCACCGGCTAATTTCCATAAGTATGCAACATTTAAACACAATTTGTTATCATGTCTCCCTTTCCTTCCCTTCTCCTTAGATGTAAAGGAGCATCCCACTATGGCCTTACTAAGGAACGGAAGAGGCGTTCCCAAGACTGCTCTCCAGACCATGGCTCCAGCTTAGCAGTAGCCGCCCTCAGCCCCGAGCTCTCGGCAGCTGCGGCCATCGCCTTAATGACAGACGAGCCGGGGCTGGTGAACCCGGCCTTCAGCCCCACCTCGGAGGACAGCCAGTCGGGCACTAGCCCTGGAGACCTGCATCGCAGCAACCGAAACAGAAGTAAGAACTAAAAGTGATGGTTCCAGAGCCTGGTGGTCTCTTTCAGCATTTGTTTTCTGTGAAACATACGTTGTTGGAGTCTTTAAAAAAAAAAAGAGAGAGCAAAAGATTTAATTTTACATGGCTTGTCAAATTGCACACTCAGTGACCCAATAGATTTGAGGTGAAAAACAAATTTTCTTGGCCAGGAGCAGCATCAAGCTGAAGGCGGACTAGCTGCACATATGCAAACCACAGGTCTTAAGAAAGATTATTTAGGCAAGTCAGCTCAGCTGGAAGAGCAAATGGCATGTGTGAGGTGCCAGAGAGATGGTGTAGCTGTGTAATGGCTTCACCAAAACATGGTGGCCCAAGTAACCCCCATAGACCGTGCCATGGGCACCTACCCAAAAGCCCATTGAGAACTGTGGCAGTTACCAAATATTTGCAGAAAAACAAACCTTAAGAAGTGCTCTGGGAGCTTGGGAGATGTTTGCCAGCCTCCCAGGGAGGTGCAGCTCAGAGGAGCTGGTCCTGCTGGAATAACCACAGTCAGGGATAAGTTGCACCAGCAAACCTTGCCTTGTTCCTTCACCCTGTGACTCTGAACCCGGCATATTTGAAAAACACGGCCTGGCCAAAGGCAGACTTGGAAGTGTTAACGGTGAGTTCAAAGCTTGTATCTGAGGACCCTGAAGCCAAAGTGAATATCCCACCCTGCCTTGCACTAGCTGCATGTTGGGAGGATGGATGAAGGGCTGAAGAAAGACTAAAAAATGAGCAGTCTATCCTCTTGTGTGCATGGGACTAGAGAGGCGAGGAAAGGGAGGGGGCAAGAAGAGAACAACAGAATGAAATTAAATACCATCAGTTTTATTGAGTTTAGAGGCCACAATCTGATTTAAGGGAATGCTGTATTATTAGATTACAATGTTTGGCTAGCATGCAGAGCTCAAAGAGACAGAGCAGTAACAGCCACAAAGACATCTACAACAGGATGGGAAAGAGAGTGACATGTTTTGAAACTACGATGATTTTTTTTTATTGCCTTACCCAAGTTGGAAGATGTGACTTAGTTGGTCCCTCCCACCTGATAATCTTTGAATTTTTGACATGAAACTGTTGGCTGTTGTCGGCAGCTTTGGAAGCATTGTGAGGTTTTGAGGCAGTAGTGCCATTTTTTTTCCAAGAAGAGTTTTTAACAACAGCCTCCAGGTTTTTTTTTTTTGGTCAAACTTAAATCGCTTGGGAAGGGCAGTGCTGCTTCCTTTTATATGCTTTTTTCATGGGATTGCTGCTGATTCTGCCTCTACTGGGGATTATTCTCTCCCAGGCTACCACGCTCACAGGAGATTTATGTGCGTGGCTGGCAAAAGAGACAGGGGAGGTGGCAGTTCCAGGGTGCGGGACAGGGGTAGGATAATTGTACCCAGGTTCAGGTGGGTGCAGCCTTGGAGTATCAGCTGGAGTCAGGTGGAAAGTGCAGGCAGCCTTGCCATTGCTGTTATGCCCTGTCCTATGCCAACGGCTGCAGAAATGATGTGGTTCTAGCCCAGAACTGCTGAACTGTATTGATTTGTTTTTTCCTGCTGTTGCAGCTCGACACTTTGAACGCTCCACTATAAGAAGCAGATCTTTTAAAAAAATAAACAAGGCGTTCAGTGTTCTTCGAAGGACAAAAAGTGGAAGTGCGGTTTCCAACCAGGCTGACCGGGAAAGGGAGACTGTTGGAAACTCTGCTGCTGGAGAGGAAGGTAATGCTTTGTTCTCCTTGTGTTACCACTTAAAATGCGGTAGGGGACCCTACCCATGTGCGAACTCAATGTCCATGACTGACATGCCTTTCATGTGGTGGGCTGTGCGTGATTAAAAAAAAAAAGGAAACCAAATCTTTCCTTATTTTCTTTAAAAAGTTGTTGGTGACTGGCTGGGGTGTGTGGGACCTCACATAGGGCTGTTCTGTTAGCAGCCTGCGTGCTACAGCCAGCCCAATATCTAGCACGCGGGATGTGGGATCTGGGCATCTGGGATCTATTACTGGAGCTGTCGTTGATTTGCCCTATCATTTTGTTGAAGAGGTTTCACCAGCATGTGTCCGTCCCCTAAAGCAAATGGATCACAGTGATCATATCATACATTATAGGAAATTCAGCAGTTTTGGCTAATGTTTATGAAGCACTGGAGATTCCCAGTGGGAGGATGGTATGAAAGTGCAAAGTACTGTAATTATTCCAGCATTTCTGTGGGATCTTTGGTGAGAGACTTGTATTACGTCAGCCAGGCAGGTGATGAGGTAAGAATGCTGTGCTCTTAAACAGGGGGGAGAGGCAAGTTTGTCTGACGTATGCCAAGGATGAGGGGTCTGGCAGGCAGTAACACTTAACATTTGGCATTCTCAAAGCAATAAGCAAATGTTACTAATTGCTTTGGACGGTAATTATGGAGCCAACATTAACATTCATGCATCAAGAGGAAGTGATGATTGAATAGGAATCATCACCTTAATCAAGGTCTTCACTGAGATTATTATTTCTTTGTTTGATGACTCAGCACCTCACTTCTCTTCCCAGATCAAAAGTCCAGGGTAAGGGCTTTAAGAAGACGTTAAGCTATCATTGAAATCCACACAAAATAAGGACAAAAGGCTGCCAAATGCTTTGTTTAGGCATCATTATTCTTGAAGTGGTGAATCAGAGAACAGTGTTCAATATTTCTTCTGCTTTATTTGCTTGTTGCTACAGGAGAGTTTCATTACGTTACTGTGTTCTTGGTACTTACTCTCCTAGTCCACATACTTGCTGATGTAGCCAAAATAAAACCTGATAATTCAAAATTGTGAACCTTTTCCATAAAAATAATGTGAATCTGCTCCTTGGCCTGGAAACATCATTAATAACTTTAGTGTCTTAAATATTTTATTTTTTGCCCCCAAGTAAAATTTTGCAAATAATTTGTCTACAGCCCTCTATGAGCAGACAGATATGTTTCTCATTCCCTAGCAAACTGTTCA
Organism: Fregata magnificens; assembly: GCA_013389945.1. NCBI lineage: Eukaryota > Metazoa > Chordata > Aves > Suliformes > Fregatidae > Fregata > Fregata magnificens. Next base: position 53,659 of record WAAD01012332.1, on the reverse strand, counting down.
ATCCATTGTAAGCAAAAGCTTGCCCTTCTTCAGCTGGAGTGAAATTCTGTATGTCTCAAGTTCATACTTTTCAAAAGACACCTCTTCAGGATGGGGCATAGACATTTTTGTGACCGCTTTCTACCTAGGCTTATAGTTTACATTACTAATTGTTCCACTGAAAGTGCGGTTTCATGTCCAGAGTGTGCGAGGATGATCTGGATGCCAACAGTACCTATCCAGTAACCCAGCGCAGTCCAGATGGTAACAGAAGGAGGTGGGAAGATGACACTGGCCTTTATATTTCCAGCAGAATGAAAAGCACGGTTGTCTCCTTTTTAAGGGACGTATAATGGGACCCTGAAGTGATTGCCACTTCAGGGTCCCATTCAGTGTCAAGATTGTCATTTTGTCCTTGACCCTGCTTGTGGTTTCATTCCTCTGCACCAAGCCTGCCTGTAAACTTCCAGATATATTCTACTGCACTGGAAAAACCAGGTAGGCATGTAATTACATAATAAGCAGTTACTCTTACACATGAGATCACAGAAGCTGGGTACCTAAATTACTGTATTAATTACATATGCAAAGAAAGTATTTTGATTACAGAGTTCAGGAATTTGGTCTTTAAAAAAATGCAACCAAGTAACTTGCAGCAATACAAATACAACATTAACAAGGATTTCTACTCAGTCCTTTGCAACAGGTGCTTTATGTAATGGCATCTCAAAGGCTCTCTGTTTCTTCTTTTTGGAGGAGCAAATGAATAAACTTTTTTCTGTAGCAGTTATCATCATCCTGCCAGCTGGAGGCTTGTTTTCTTCTCCAGTTCTGTATGTTTTCTTCTTTTATTTATTTTTTAAAATCCTCAGCTGTTCCGAGCAGTCTGCAGCTGGGCTCCTGGTTAGAGCTGCCGGTCAATCTTTAGCGATAGCTGCAGTATGCTCTGCCCTGTGCTCGCTAAAGGTCCAGCCCAAATCCATCAGAAAAAAGCAGCCCCACATGTCTGTCTCCCCATTGCCACTCTGCTCTGCTGGGAGCGGAGGTGCTCCTGTGGGTGGTGGTTCCTGGCCTCAGAAGTCCCCATACCCAGTGTGAGAGCACTGATGCCTGCTGCTGCCTTGCCCCACATTTCACAGGCTCGTGCCTGGGACCACCTGAGAGCACACATCAGCCATGCCTCCTTGCTCCAGGAGATCAGATGGCACCTCATCACCTCTTTGCTGGCTCCTTTCCTCACCAGGCTTAGTCGGTGCATGAGCAGAATAAAGCTGAGAACCAGCCTCACAGTGGGCACGGAGTGAAATAACCCCTTCTTGCTGATAACCTCTTGTTGATAAAGGAGCTGGCAGATCATCTGGCAAAGCTCAATGTGTTATAGTCCATCTGTCCCCAGTTTTCAGAATTCCCTCATCTTAGTTCAGATGTCTCTGTTTAATCTGTGTTTTGCCTGGATTTTGGTCAAAGGAGCCCTGAGAACGAAAATCATAGTCCCTACCTATATATTGGCCCTCAGCATCAGCAGCACTGATGTCAAATTAACTATCTGCCCACTGCAGAGTGTGTAGGTGCCTTTAATCTGAAGCTGATATGTCTGTTGGGCCAATGCTCAGTTGCAATATAACTGTGAGGGTGCAAGACAAAATAATCATTCCTGATGTGGGAGAAAAAATATTCAAACAACAATGATTCTACTTACCTTGAAGTTGAATGCAGTGCTGGTTTTGGAAAACTCCTTTGCTACGCAGGGACACTGAAAAATATGATGGATAATGACAAATGTGTTTCTGTTATAATTACAGCAGCGAAATACTTACAGTCTAGTGCTATCTTATACCTGGAGCTGGCAGCAGTCCTGCACTCTGGAAGATTACTTCATGATTTCCGTTTGCAACCTGTGGTTTGATTTGTTTAAACAATGTCATATGCACCCATTTTGGATTTAAAAGATTCAGGCTTTCTTTGTTCCTCTGTTTAAACATTTTGGTGACATTTTCAGCAGAGAACTGTTCATTGTCCAAACCAAAGAAAATGTTAGAAGTGAATGAAAAGTGCAAATACTGATGAGAAAATGTTTGGGGGAAGGAGGCTTTAAGATTTTCTCATTTGTAATAATTTGGTCATTTGTAGATAACCCATGCAAAGAAGTATTTGTCTGTAGGGCAGCACTCAGGCTTGTCATATCTACCTGAGAGTAATCTCATTAATAGCACTTACAGCTACAAATACCTTTCCAGGTCTGAAATAGAAGTTAGGGAAGTTTAAAAGAGATGGTTTCATTCTGAGATGTGAGGGAAGGTGACAGGGACATCCTTCCGGCATTGATGCATTTAAGATATAATATCTTCTGACTGGATCTACTAGTGTAAATGACCTTGACAATCTACTTAAAAGAAAAAATATCTCCGAGCAAAGAGCTTTGCTATGCTTATTTGTATCACTGTGCTCTTAGTTTGGCATCACACTCTTTAAATTCACTTCCAAGAAAGACTACATATATATATACCCTTTACTTAAACTCACCTACAAATACAAGTCGTAAACCAGCTAACGCTTTAGGAGGAAAGAATTTGGGAATGCAATTGCAAAAACCTCTATACAGTTTTACAGTAAAAGGGAGCTGTGCTGCTGGTTTTCAAAAACATTCATCAGTTCCATTTTGCAGTCAAGCCATTGTACAATAAATTGAATTTATGATTGCTTGAGGATATCAAATGTTGTTCAAAGTCAAACTCATTCTTCTCAGTCTCATGGTGGGTGCAGTTCTACCATCTGTTATTGCTTTGCAGCAGTCAAGACCAAGGCAGCCCTGGCAGGCACTGGCAGGACCACAGAACACTCTCTTGTTGTATGGGTGTATCTCACTCCTACTGTTCAGTCTGAGCCCTGTTGTATTTTTTTATATATATATATATATATATATTAGATAGATATTATAAATACTTCAATGTTTGGGAAATGTACATGAAGAAAAAGAAGGTAAGTGAAACACAGATGGCTCTAAGTATCAATGATTTCATGGCATTAAGGCGCTCTGTGCGGAAAAGAAAGTGGCTTATCCAGCCCCAGGACAAGACAGCGCAGCCCAACTTCTGTCTCAGGAAGGCTGCACCCCACAGGAATCCCACGTTGTTCCTGTTTTCCCCAGATTTGATTCAGTTACAGTTCTGATTTCCCAAAACAGCTGTTGGCAATCTTACAGAACTGGTTCAAAGCACTCTGCTCTGGGACGATGAGCCAGGCAATTTCCAGAAGAAAGAAATTGGGTCTGTAGCATTTCTTCCACCGCAGATCGATAAACTTTGCCTGCTGTAGATGAGATAGCCACAACTCTTTTGAGACATGTTCAATTCTACAACAGTTTCATTTTAGTTCTTTTGGGACTCCTTTGGTGAGGGGAATGTCCAGAAGCAAGAAGAGACATCAGAGCTGGCATTGCCTTCCACCTGCCCCCTCCATCGGACCAGCATCCCTGGAGAATTAATGGAAGGCATTAAATCAAAATGATGGCAAACCACTGGGAGAATGAAATGCTAAATGAAAATCAGTTGGGAAGGAAGAGTTGCAGGACGAAGTCCCACACTAGCACAAGTGCACGTGACATTCACAGACACAAGAATTTTCCAAGAATAAGTTACACAAGCTTTGTTTAAATTCTGCTGACCAGGTGCTGGGAAGCATGAGTGTGTGTCCCTGCAGATAGCCTTATTTGTGGGGGTGGGCTGGCACCTCACATCAGTCAGAGCTTCTGACCTAAATAAGGACTCGCAACCTGAGACACAAGTTTTGTTTACAGTGACCTTTGATTAATCTGGACTCAAGAGTCATAGCAAACATTACACAGTGCTTTGTCACACTGGATACTGGGAATGAAGGCAAAAGTTATCCTGATGGCAGCACTATCAGAAGGAGTACGGTGCACGCAGAGGTCAGTCGAAACCTGAGCACTGAAGGAACACTACCATTAAGTATTATAAACTGTGGGGCTAAAATATTAAGCATACTTAAAATTTTCTATTGCAGTCTCATGGCCACTATACAACGAGCACTCAGTGTCCTACCTTGTACCGGACAAGCAGAGTTTACTGTTGTAAAGCTGGTCTCTCTTGTGTTATTTGTTACTGTAATGGGATGTGTGAAAATATCAATAAAATTGCACACTAATATCAGGAAAATAATGCTTGAGGAAAAAGCACACACAATCTTTCTGAATGTAGATGACATTTTATTATATTGACAGATTCAGAATGCTCCATACAACCCCCGGTGACAAAAACACAGCACTCTGTGGGAAAGCCTGCAAGAATCACCAAAAACAAGACAGAAAGTTCACTTCTTTCTAGATTCAGCAGCTCTTCAGTATTTAAGGACTGGAAATATAAAATGGTAAAGAAAGGTATGCAATACTCCTGGGTTTTCCTGCTCTGGAAAACCTGGTCAAAGAGAACGGAGAATTCTAATTAAGAGTGTAAAGGCTGGAAAATGGGGTCTCTGCAAACTGATGCTCCAACATGACAACAGTGTCTGTATATGTGAATGGTACAAGCCCTCAACCCAATTGGAGTCCCTTAAATTGGGCTGCTGAGGCTCCATTCACTGTACACAACCAGGTGCTGGAGCAGGGTCCACCTGTTCTGAGTGTGGTATTAGAAAAATTCAAGTTGAAGACATTGCTTTCCAGACACAGCATCATCTTGAAATAGGCATCATCATAGGTTTTCACCAAACTGCACACGATGTATGCAGACTGTTTGGTGAAAAAGTGATTGAGAATTTTCTTATTCAAAAAAATATGTATTTATGTATTTTATATATTTAGTTTGTCAAACTTACTGTTAGTTTATCAAAATAGGCATTGGCCTTTCACTTATGACAGTCTAGGTTGTTGGTAATACAAACATCCATGTATATGTCTGGGATGAAAACAAGAGGCAAGTCTTCAATGAAGAGAGCAGAAATTAAGGGATCATGGAGTTATTTTGGTTGCTTGGCCCATCTGAGGAGAAAATGGTGCAATGTATTAATTATGTTCTATAAAGAACACAAATCAAATGGAGACAGGAGGTGAGGCAGTACATCCTGCTAACTATGAAAAGAGAAACCTTAGTGACTTGCAGACTGGCAAGAAAAATGTCTTGGGAAGATTTGCCTTGTAGACTGCACACTTCAGAAGAAAATTAGGTACTAAAAATTCCCCTAAAAGAACCTGCATAAAGTCATATTGAAAGTCAGCCAAGTGCCACTGCAAGACTTAATAAACCAGTTAAGGCATTGTTCAAGATGCAAAGAAGCTTATATAAGTTTATATCTTATGGAAAGATATATGTAAGTATTATATAAGTGTAGGGACTTGTTCACTGCCACGTTGCTCTGATTTTGCTCTGGGGTAATTACAGACTGAAATAACGTGAGAGTGTCAATAGCTTGTTCAGTCCACAGTTCTCCATGGTCAAGAAGTGTAACTGGGTAATCCCTTTAAAGAAGTTTTCAGAATGAGGTATGGGAGAATGAACATTTGAGTCAAAAAGCACAGTTTGTTCGGACGTGAGGTGAATCATCGTGCAATGGGAAATGGAAGCATCTCTGCCATAGGACTGCTTTGGTAGTCTGCAAAATATACAGAGATATTTATTTATGCTATTTCCATGCAGAGAAGATTTGGGGATCCAGATTATCATTTGCATTTTTACATATAAATACCCTTATAGCCACAATGAGAGCGTAAAATGTGCATGCTTATTCTGATGCAGGGATCAGGCCTCTGGTGATTTTTGAGGAGTACTTGTATTGTCTGACTTTAAGCACCGCACTGAGATGCCAGACTTAATTGCCTCTTTCTTCTTACATAGCAGTGGAGAGAGTTTAGCACCTCCAGGGACGACTTAGCGGTGAAGCAAGTATTGCTCCCTTTGGGTGCCCGTGCACTGTAAAGGAAGCCAGAGCAAGCAGATCACCAAATTATGCATTTGGCTTAGAGGCCTGGATTTAGGTGGAGTGAATCCACCCTGCAGGCTAGAAAGAAGTGAACAAGTTACAAGCTGGTCAAATAATGTTCAGAAAATAGAGGAGTATGGGGAAAATAAAGCACCTTCCATTCCTGAGACATTAAAGTTTTGTGAAAAACTGCAGTAAACCTGTATTAGCAGAGAAACTGCTACTACAAGAGTATAAACTAAATGAATACTTGGATATTAGGTTGATGAAGGCTGTATAGTTATCTAGATAGACTTTTATTGCCTGTCAACTCTGTGTAAAACCACAAAGTCGAAGTCTGTGCTACCGGTAGGTGCTTTTTACAGACGTGGAAGAAGACAGCTTCCCGCCCCGAAGAGCATATGATGAAAGAAGTGGTAAGGGATGCAACATGGTGTTTCTTAATATTATTTTTCCTGTTCTTTCTTTCCCCTTGCTCTCTCCCAAAAGGTTTTGGTGCCTTGCTGGTTTGTTGCCTGCTAATTCTGTAGTAGAAAATATTTATTCTATCTCAGATACTGCTCTGTTCATTTTCATTTAACACTTTACCGCTATTCAGTAACAGTCACTGTACTTTCATTTCTAAAATAGGTTATTGAAAAAAAATTAGCACTTAATTTTTCAACTTACAGGTTTTTCTTATAAGCGCTGGATTGGACCCACACACAAAAAATGCAAAAGCTTTCTCCCACCTGTGGGGGATTCAAAATAACTGAAGGCTGATACACCTGTGCTAGAAAACTCACTGGTGCTTTTACTTTAACTTTGCTCACTGGTGAATGTGAATTAAAATTTGGAATTGACCTAGAAGGAAAGAAACTATTAGTGACATGCTATGAAAGCAAACACGCCAGTTGAAAAGTAGGGTTTGGAAGAGGATACTCTTATACAGTGCATTATAAATACGAAAAGGACCCCTGCCCACCGTTAGCCCCTCTTCCCCACACCCAGATTGCCAGGGTCAACAGAGATCTTTCCCTCCAGGCACCTTCAGCGTACTGTGGTTTTAATACAGACATGTCACAGCAAGAGCCAGTCATTCCTACTTCCTAGAGTTCAACCAGTGATGAAAGGAGAAGAGTCTGGTAGGGAAACTATTTTTTGGTTTGGGTTGCCCGAGAAATCTTGCCTTTCTGTTAGCTGAAGGTAAAGAGTGCTTCCCTGGATGTCACAAGCCAAGCACCCAGTCCTCAGCTATGGCACCAGAAATGGAGGAGAAGAGGGCAGCCACTGCTCAGGCCAGCCCGGGAAGCTACCAGTGAGACAGAGTGTGCAGCCCACCGCAGTGGGGATGGGGGTTTGTTGAGGTGTCCATGCCCATCTGGTCTAGGGCCAGCAAGGAACCGTGGCCTGGTTCAGAAGGGTCTCTGGTGACTAAAAATGTATTTTGTTCCCTTAAAATATTAACAAACACATGTAACTGGGTTTTTTTTTCTTAAGTACATTTCATCTGTCTGGATTACATCAAAGGTCTGGGGCTGTGCTTTGTGGAAAAAAAAGGAAGCTGGAATTTATTAATTAAAAAAAGATCCCTTCAAGTCCACTCAGCAAACATACATATCCTTTCCTCCCCACTTAGTATAAATCATATCCACGCATAAAACCTAGTTTGGATAACTGGCAGGTACTTGAAGTTGTGCAGTACATGTTTTAACAAAGCAAAACTGTGATGTCAAATAAATACCTTACAATGTGCATTTCCAGGTTTTCCCAGACTGTACCACCTGATTCCAGATGGGGAAATTACCTGCATTAAGATCAACCGTACCGATCCCCATGAAAACCTGGCCATTAGGATTGTGGGAGGCAGTGAGACTCCTTTGGTTCACATTATTATACAGCATATTTATCGAGATGGAGTAATTGCCAGAGATGGAAGATTGCTGCCTGGAGACATGATACTGAAGGTACAGTACTGTGGAGGTACAAGATAAAAGTATCGTAACAAAGAATAAGATGATGTAAGTCAATCATGAGATGAGATTTGCAATGTTGCTTGTTTGTGTGGGTAGAATAATGTAGGCAGAAAGATGTTCAGTTCCTCTGCATGCTGTGATGATTTCATTCATTTCAACTGTTTTCGAGGCTCACAGATTTATTTATTTTTCCTATTCACTACCAGGCCTCTCTGATTTCTATCCAAACATGGTAGATCCAAAATGCAATGTAATGCAATATACAGGTAAAATCTCTAAGAACAGACTTGAGCAGCATTCAGGCATTAGCTGTTGGCTGCTACTTCTGCTCCTGTTTCTACAGAAATATATAACAGATGAACAAGAATTAGCCAGATGGTTAAAGATCATGTATCTTTTAAGCAGTGGGTTCAGCAATAGCTTTTGAAGGGGAACTGCATTCTCAGCTGCCCCAGCGACTTGGAGCTCTGCAAGGATGCTAAATTACATTAATGCTTCAAGCCTTAGAAGAAAAGAGTGATGACAGAAAATACTAGTTCCTTTCCTTGCTTTGATGGTGTGTAGCTGGAGCGCAGTTATATTCACATTGCAAGCCAAAGGTGCAGCTGCAGCTCACCTAGGTATACCCAAAGCAGCTTAAATCCGCTAGCTCAAATATTGGTGCCAGCGTGGCCAGAGAGGGCAAAGAACTCAGCATAGGTTTTCCAAATTACAGGTAAACATTTGAGCAGGCTGCTTTGTTCATTGTGGGCCATGCTTCCATGGATAGACTGGTGCTGGTACCCAGGCTAACCAGTGTGGCATTAGCTGGGATAAAGCTACAGGAGCTGGAAGTGGGGTGGGCTGCAAGGTCTGGCATGCATATCTCAGGGTTGTCTTCCAGCTGGGACTCTGGATGCCCATCTTACTGCCTGCTCTAGCATGCCCGGCTGGTGGGGTTAGTGAGTAGTTCTCCCAGCCCTACTGACTTCTTCTACTACCTATTCCATGGGAGTAATTATTAAGGATACCGTCCTTTGAAATTCAGAGCACCACCTGTAAGCCACCATGCTTTCCTAGCTTTTGCTGACCCCAGTGGTAGCTGAGGACACTTGAGGCATGCCAGGGTTGTGACATGTCTTCTGCTTCATGTCTGACAGACCATGGCCGAAGGGATTTCTCAGGATCATGATGTGGGCATACTTCACTCTGGCACTGTTTAAACATGCCTCCGGATTGTGGTTCCAGGCGGCAGCTGAATGAGTATCACCTGGTCACGCGTTTTGGGGAGGCTTTTTGTCCTGGTGCCAGCACAGAACGGCAGAGTTAATGGCACCACTGAGGGGCACATCCAAACTGCAGTGGGAAGCTGTGATTGCAGCATGGACGGGCCCGGCTCAGCTCTCCCTGGCCATGGCTGATTGCCCGGGGATTTACTGAGGATTCCCAGCAATTTCAGTCCCATGCTGGTGCAGCTCGTGCCGTTTGTGGTACCCAAGCTAGCAACTTAAAGTTAGTTGAGCTGTGTCTCTCGGGGTGCAGTCCCCCCATCAGACTGCAGTGGGGACAGCCCCGTTATGCCCACACAGGCAGTCTGCAAAAACAAACGCCAGTTGAATGCTTTTGTCCGTGCTGGGGAACGTTTCTGTTGCAGTTTGGAGACATTTCTTAATATTTAAATGGTTCAACCTGTGTAATGTAAAACTACATGGAAGTAACTTGTCTGATTTGAGTTTTCCAGCCAGCAACGAATTACAACCTTGCAACTGGTTTTCATTTAGCAGTGATAAAGTGCAATACCTAGTCACTCTTACACACACAGACATGACAAGATTGACTGGAATCTCTTTTTTTTCTCTTTCTTTTCTCCAGCCAAATTAAAGAAGTGACAGTTATGCAGTTTTACCGCCATCTGAGCTAAATCTTACCTGGAAAACACTGAGAAACGTAAAAAGCCTGATTCTCTGGTGTGGTGTATCAGCATAATTGCTAGTAAATATTCAGGGCATTTAAACTTCTAGTTGAGTCTCTTTTCTTCATTTTAATTAGAGATTCGTTAATGGAGAACTTTTTTTTTAGTATGCCTAGAACAGCTGGGAGATAATGAAGAAGAGAAACAGCAGGAAAGTGGTGGGAGTGAAAGGAAAGGATGGCAAGGCGATTTGAAATCAGAAGGTAGTGGAATAAAATTAAGATATATGAAAGGATATTGGAGCTTGGGAAAGAGCAATAATAAAGCTAAAAAATAACATGTATGCCTGGAGACTATCAGGGAGAAAGGGGAAAAAAAAGGCAGAAAGTGTCTGTACAGCACGTCCTTTCCTTGGGGGGAAGACTGTTCTGCACCACAAACTTGGCCTCCTGCGTGACACAGTTTGAAATAGCGCACGTCACTTCGTGTGAAGACATCTGTGTAAATAGATCTGTCCTCTCCAGTGCCAATTCAGATTAGACGGTCTTTCTGCTGATGATTTACGCTTCTCTCTTCCAGGTAAATGGCATGGACATCAAAAATGTGCCTCACAATTATGCCCTGTCAGTCCTGAAGCAACCCTGCCACGTGCTCAGACTGACGGTGCTCCGAGAGCAGAGGTACCGATGCCGAAACAGCGGACTTTCCCTTGATGCTCACTGCAGTAGGGACAACAGTTTTCATGTTGTGCTAAACAAAAGCAGTCCGGACGAGCAGCTGGGAATAAAGCTGGTCCGCAAGGCTGATGAACCGGGGGTGTTTATTTTCAACTTGCTTGAAGGCGGCGTGGCTGCCCGTGATGGACAGCTTCAGGAGAACGACCGGGTGTTGGCTATCAATGGGCACGACCATCGGTACGGCAGTCCAGAGAGTGCAGCCCAGCTGATACAGGTTTGTCACCACCACTTTGACCCTGGTTTCTGAACTTTGCAAAAACCAAACAGTGTATTTGGACTGTCCATTGCAAAGCAGGGGCCAAATTTAATGTGTGTGTATTTGGGGAAGAGAAGGAGATGTGTCAAGCTTGGATGGGAATTTACACCTCTAAAAGCTCGTTGGTTTCATTGTGGGTACAAGGACGACTATGGGCATGGAATTCTTGCAGTGATGCCTGCTGCCATCAGGCTTTGTAATGTACAGATCAACGTAAACATCCATATGCCGTGCATTACCAAAGAGTGATGCCATCTGCCAAAAGGCAGGCCAGCCTGCACCCTGGGAGCACTGGGTCCAGCTGGGTCCTGACTTCTCCCACTCAGAAGGAGCCAGAGTGCTCCCTGGTGCAGCCCTGGAGCAAACCGGAGCAGCTTAAGGCAATGGTTGGCATGTTTCAGGATGAACATCATCCTCCCAGACTCAGTGGTTTCCCATGGGTGTGTTTTACGGCTGAAGGTACTCCATAGCTTGTAGATATTTCTTACCTAAGTCCAGCATATGGAAATCCAGATGTTTTGGAAAAAATGGATCTGTAGCTGTAGTTTTTATAAATCTCTATTTAAACTCACATGGAGAACTAAAAGGGTGCCTCTGCAATGCACTCAACAGTCTTACCACAAAACTGTCAGAAAAAAACTCTTCCTCAGCTACAAAATCGGTCAGCTTCTGCCTAATTTCCACTCCAAAACCATTTTAATTTGTTTACTTTCTTTACAGCTTACGTTTTTAGAAAACATCAACATAAAAAGCAAAGCCAAGGATCTTTTGTTGCTTTTATCTCATATTTATAGCAGTTATTATACTTGTGCAATTATAAATTTCATTTTGGGGGCATGCAGAGTGTTCACATCTTGAAGAATTTCATGTGGCTCAATAACAAGATGTCAGATCAGGCTGGCTGCTTCCCCTTTCCGACAGGTATAATCAGGGTAACATGAGTCAGACTGAAAGAAGCATTCAAATCCATGCATTTTGTGGAAAGGATTCCTCCTTTAGCTTAGGTTCACAGTTGGCTGTAGCCAACTTTTATTGAGAAGTTTATAGCATAGGTAAAGAAAATGGTGTTCATTTGCACAATGCCCGTTGTTGAAATTCTGGTCCAGCATCTTTCCGGATTACTTTATGTAGCTCACTAACTGGGAGCAGAAGGCGGCAGGGGGGGAGGTTTAAATTCTCTGAGAGGACCAAGTCTGGAATGAAAACCTTTCTAAAAAATTGGTATTCTTGGAACAGTTCTTTATGGCTACAAAACAAGGAAACAGTGCTTCATAAGCAAAAAACACATGCAGCCTAGAGATGAAATGGAAAAAATTACTAATGAGACCATTCACACACAAGTGTTTAAAAATGCAACTAAAGCTCTTATTGGGTTCCAAAGAGTGGATGTTATTTATAATAATGCTTGAAATGCACACCAGTCCCTGGGAATTTAAACAACATGCCCATCAAAGGGGAGACTCAGGTTTCCAAACAGCCAGGATTACATTGCATTGATGTGAGCTCTATGAATCACATTTGTCTAATGCAAAATTCCCGGAACCTGTGTCTTTTTTGTCATGTTTTTTCATCAATTATCATTTGCCTTTCCTGTTTCCATGTTATGCCAGAGAAAAACTATTATACTGAAGCCACAAGTGTTTTGCATTTGCTTCTTACACGAAGGGATGTTTTACGGTGTCCTCTGATTTCTCAACAGTATCCTGCCTGTTGAGACCTCAGCATGTGTCACTCACAGTACATTGAACTCTTCAAATTAATGGTGGTGGAAGCTTCAAATATGCCATCGGTTTCTTTAAAAACAGAGCTAACATTCAGTTAAAGGTGGTGGTGGCTGGTTAGGCCAAGCACAGCTGGGACAACACCAGATTTCTGTGGAATCTGATTAGTTTTGACTTCTAAATAATGAATAATTGAGACGAATCTGATTCTTCAGGCCTTTAGCAATTATACATTAGCATATGTGAAGCAGTTGTCAATCAGTAGATTAGGTGTCTGGCTGTTTATAAGCTCAGTCACAAGAACTGAAATGAAGAAAACGCTGAAGTGCTAATTAGGAACGTGCACACATCGTAACACTTGGGAGTTTGCTGCTTCCCATTTGTCGCATCATCTTTAGTCATGGCCTTGTGTCAGATGTGGCACTTTTAATCTAAATAACGTGACATTCCACATCTGTTTTCCATGGGAGTGACAAGAAAAGGAACGAGGTAACAGGTCAGTGGGCGCTCGTGTGAGCACATCAAGCCGAGCTGCATGGGTTGAGCCAGACTTTACTGCCCCCAGATGTTCACTCTCCTCTCTCCCTCTTTCCCCCACCACAGTTCAGAGCAGCTGCAATGGGCGCATGACCCCCTCTCCATCACGACAACTGCCGCCAGCAGAAAGCAGGTCGTGATGTGGAGCACATCCGTGCTCCATTCTCCCTGCGAGAGATGGGGCAGCTTCTGCCAAGAGCAGCACTGCTGCCTTTTTTTAAGGTGCAGTTGCCTACTGGATGCTCAGAAGTTGCCACCATGTCTCTGCTTCCCTGCTTGATTTGCTTTGGCTGTAACACAGATTTTAATTCCAGTAGATCGTTTCAGCTATTACTTGCATTCAGTCTCAAAGCTAACCTCATTTCTTTAATTCTTGCTTCAGCACAGAAAACAGAGAATGAATTGTGGGAAAAACAAGTAGTAAGAGGGAAGGAGGGAGGGATCAGATTGAAGCAGTAATTAATATTCTGATCAGTAGAAATGTTAATGGGTTTTTATACATAGTATAAAAGTAAAGTAGTATGTAAATACAAAACCTTTTATACGTAGCATAAAAGTGAAGAAGTACATAAATACAAAAGCTGCTCTTGTTGTTTGGATAACTTTTTAAAACCCTCTGGACTTCTGAGAAGTTACTCAACTTGACTGACCTGGAGACAAATGTGACATTGCAATAGAGACTCTCGTTGAACTTTTGCTAGTCATTCTACAAGAATTAATCACATTTACAACCTTCCTCTAAATAACCAACTTTGAGACTAACCATGTGGCAGCAGATGAGTTTTAAACAGAAGTTGCATAAGTTGAAGTTGTTTGTTTTAAAGAAAACTGGATTTTCGTGGGGCCATGTGCCCTTAGGAGGTTTAGTCTTGTATTGTTCAGTTCCATCTCAATCATATTACAAACTAGGGACCAGGGTGGTACTTTCTCCCGAGATGCAGCATTCTGCTTTTGGGTACCAGTTGAGTCCAGAGTCCAGGAATTAATATTCCATAAAAACAGACCTGGTAAAAATACCTAGAAAGTTATTTTGAAATACGTGTACATTTACCAAGTGATATATTATGAAGCTGTGGAGATATGAGTTGCTGGTGAAAAAACTAGCATCCCCCAAGATATTGGGAAAGTAACAAAGAAATGCACATTTTTTAGTGAGGTACCACCTTCCTTGGAAATAGCACAGCCTGAATATGCAGATTTCAGGCTTGAGGTTGGAGGTTTAGGAGAGGTAGGTTGCTTTTTTTTAACCATAGTGACATTTTTCAAAAGCATTTTTTAACTCTCAGCTACTACTATTGAATCCAGCTCCAGAAAAGACAAACCAAACTATAAAAACAAAAATCCCAGGGGCCTCCTCTGGCTTCTGTTAATTGACTGCGGGAGATTTGATTTCAATAGCGCAACTGGATCTGGGTTTGGTTTCCAGCTGCTTGTTCAACGCCAGTTTTCCTTGGAGCTTCTCCCCACCGAGCAGGGCACATCAGCGTGCCAGCAAGCGAGTCTGGAGGTCTGATGCCCCCAGGGCTGCGGTACCAACAAGCATCGCTACTGCAGCCCCAGGGGGATCAGACCTCCAGACGTGCTGGCAGGGGGCTCCACGTTAGATACTGAGCAGTTCCTCGGTAATAACCTGCGAGCAAGCAGGCAGGAGTCCCTGTGGAGACGCGACTTTATGAGCCCCTCCTGCCTGCCACAACACCAGGGTCTTTAGCCTGGAGAGAAGGAGATTAGAGGATTAGTTTTTCTATCTTCTGAGTATGCTTCTATAGCATTGAGGCTATTTCTACACTTCAGTTCAGTTCAGTATGTTGGTTTGCCCTAGTGGCAGACACCTATGATTTATCCAGCTAAACCCCACTTCCTCTCAGCTCTATCTTTGCATCACTGTTGTCTTGAACAGATTCATATGAGCCTCACTGAAGGAAGAATGAAACCATTTGCTTCTAGGGAAACAGTGCTGATTCAATAAGACAGAAAAAATTCACCTGTACACAGAATTAATAACACTAATATCAGGCACACACAGAATACCTTAAAAATAACGAGCAAACATAACTCAGTAGAAGCTTTGCAGCATCTCTCAGGCATGTAAGTATTATGACGGCATTGTGCAAAAAGGCCCAGAAGCATTTTGAGCTTATTTTGGGTTAGTTGTTTTTACAGTTCCTGTTCCTAGAGTGAGAGTTTGGGCTAGTTTCCCATCCTAAACTCCATTACTCTGTGTGCTTGCTTGTATTCTTTCTCTGTGCTCTGGTACAGTAGGATTTACTTCTCAAAATGGTTGCACATCCCTTTAAGCTGCCTTACATTTGTCATGTTCATCGCATGCAGGTGGACTCAGTTACATCGTTTATTCCCCTCTTTCACCAGCCAAGGCTTGAGCACATCCCTCGTTACAAGGTTAATTGCATCTTTTTCAGAGTTCCCGTCTGGCAGCTGCAGCTCTGGTTGTCTGTCTCTCTCCCGTGGCGGGCACATTGCTGTTCTGCAGTGGTGTACACAGGTGTGTGCGATAGCTGATCAGCACTCACTGTGGTGGATCCCTGCTTCCAGCCAAATTTGGGGCAGATAGGAAGGAGGTTTCAGAGTTAACACCAAATTTTCAAGAGAAGTATTAAGTAGCTGGCAGTAAAGTTTTATGGACTTCATTGACCTGAACTGATGCTACTGCTTTATGTCATTGCAACCATAGTGGGAAACCCAAACCACGCTTAAATGGAACCTGCGTTTCATGAATCCGCTGGAGCGGGGTTTATTGTGCCGGAGTGGTGGGATTCATGCTGTACTTCCTCCCGCAGGCCAGCGAGAAGCAGGTTCACTTCATCGTGTTGCGGCAAACCAGGCAGCAGACCCCCGACATCTTGCAGGAGACGGGCTGGAGTTACGGTGGCGGAGGCCCCCAGCCCTGTCCCGTCGAGAGAAACAATGCCGGCAAGGTGAGGGCACGAGCGCTCACGTGGTTTCTCTGCTGTCTGTGGGACAGGAGACTGGGAGGACGGCTAGTGTTTTAGTGTCTTGGGGTGTTATCTCTGGTTTCTGCCACCAGAGGAAGCATGTCTTATTTTGCAATGGAAACATAAAAGCTGTGCTCCTCCTTATTTATAGACTGCTTCTGCCCTGACTCCGTCTGGGGTGGGGAGGGAAGGAGAAGGTGAAGGGCAATGGTGGGGCAGGGGGCTGATGTGTGCACAGCATCCTGGCCGTGGGCACGCGCCTGGCCAGCGGTGCGAGCTAGCACAAGTCAATGCGCTCCAACAAAAGTAAGAGGCTTATCTGAAGTTTCTCCACCTGGAGCAAAGTCTTCAGGCAAAAAGTTTTCAGACACTGGCCTGAGAGATTCCCATAAGCTGCTTGAAAATTATGGTAATTATTAGTCTGTTGCTCATTTCTTAAGATACCCATGCTCTGACCCGACTGGCAGTTTGGTGGCAGACAGCGGCTGCAGTCTCCACAGCCACTGTGAGTGTGCTGTCTTTCTGTGGAGCTTTGGACCCAAAACGTGTTGGTTCTGCTCTGGCAGCACCTGGCACTCTCGCACAGGATGGGCACTGCGAGGGCTGCCAACGCGTAGCGCGGCCAGACCCAACCCAGGGCCACACAGCACAGAGCAACCATCTCGCCTAGATATGGCTCTGGTTACCAAGCTGTCCCTCTAGCCGCTCCTCTGTACCCAGTTACATCGTGCGTTTAGTCTATTTAGGCTTGCAATATGCTCTCTGCGTAAGGCAGAGAGACTCTCGTGGTCAAATATATGGGGTTTTAAAGCAGAAACCAATGCAGCGAGACTTTTGAAAATACCTTTCCTGAGTTTACTCAATGTTATTCTTTGCACTATAGACAGAACAAGGTATGTCCTTGCAGGAGCTGAATCTGTTTATTGCACTAAATTTAAAGTCATGTGTTAATTTACATTAATCACTCTGAGTGTCACCACTTACGCGAACCCTTGCGAGCTGGTCCCCTGGCCACCTGTGCCAGGGGTGCATCAGGGAGGTGGACAGGCAGGACTGGTTTAAATCCATCCTGCCTGATGGGCAGCCAGATGTGTCCTTAAAGGGACCTTTGGACTGAACCAGCTGTCAGATCAGGTACACAGCTGTCAGCCAGGAGACAAGCCTAGCTCTGCATTTTACAAATGTTTAAAGATACCCATTTTTGCAGTTTTTCTTTTTTTTTAACTACATTATTCAGTGTTTCTGTGTCTAAAAAATATACTAGTGTCTATTTATCTGTTTTTAGTTTTCCTTTTCCACAAAGTCACAATCACAGCCCTTGTTAGGTGAGGCTGAATCAGCAGGAGTTAAACCAGAGAGCAGAGTCGATGCTACTGGGTAGCTACTACCCAGTAGCAAATAGTGCCCAACTAATCGTGCATCTGCAAGGCATTAGTACCTAATGAAGTAATGATTTCCTTAGGGAGATATGTGTAGGACAGCAATTAGCTTGTGTTGCTACTGTACGATTTCTAGTGAAGCTCTGAGCACCTGCTAGCTCTACCACGTTGATCTGATTAATTGATACCACATGGGATTATTTGGGAACACGACCTGTCTTCATAAACTGCCCTAGATCCTAATTTTCTCTTCCTGTTCCAAGAGGTGTTAGATGGGGATTCTTGATAAATCCAACATTATTTTGGGTAACTCTGAGATTGAAGGGCCAATGTTGACCTTGCAACAGTCATTTAAAGACTAATGAATTATCTTTTGCTGGATAGGTCATGGCTTTTAGGGGGATTTCCAGTTTGCCACAAGAGGTAGTTGCTACATAAGCGCGTGAGTGGGCGTGCTGCTGTGGGCTTCTGTCCAGTGCCGCCATTTGGGCACTTTTCAGGGAAGATCACAGCCAAAACAAGAAAATTCTGAGCTGTTCTTAGTCCCCTTTAGCTTGTGTGTGTGCAGTGGAGAGTTTATATCAGAGAAAATGCTCTGGCAATAGATCAGAGATCAGTACAGCCGGTGGACATGATGAGCTTCGGGCACTGTGGGCTTTTGGTCTGATACAATCATTATTGGAGTGTTATTTGCCCTTTTATAGGGTATGAGTGTGTCAGTTTGAATTTCTCATGCTTTTTTGCTGAAGGTTTAACTGAGCATCATTTGCAATTCAAGATCTTTAAACTCTAGGCTTTGGCAGGCTTAAAATGTTATTTGTTTTTAAGCAGGCATTAGTGCAGGAGTAATGCTTGCAAGCCTAGGGCCTGTGCAGTGCCCTAATGCAGCGCACGCTCCTGCTCAAAACCAAGGCAATACTTGTTGGCCGGACTTGACTGTCAAGGGAGTTTCCTATGTGTGCGTGGCTTGATGAGTCTGCTACCTGCTGCCCTGAGTGGCATTGCTTTATTATGTGTGACTGATAGAAAGATTGCTAACTGACTTGAATTCTGATTAATTTTAAGGTGTTTTTTGTCCCCTGAGCTTACTTTGAGGGAAGCAGCTCTCGCTGTAGAGCACGTATGTAAATGTGGGCTGAAATCTGCTCTCAAGCCTTGGCTGTATTCAGCACCAAGAATAAATTCTAGCTTCCAGCAGCCGTCTTGCTCGTATGACAGCTCAGGAACAGCTTTTAGCCAAGCCGTTGCCCTCATGACAGCCTGCCTCCATCTGGAAAGCATGAGGAGGTGGCCCTCTTTCAGGCCAATGGCAACGGCAACCAGCCACACAGCCAACAAGGCACTGGAGAAAGAGGAGAATGGTCTGTAGTGACCATGTCCTTCTCTGGTGGCAGTGATGCTGGGTGTATGGCGTGCCAGGAGACTGGTCCTGCACAGGCTCTCACCGAGCTGTTTTCCTTTGTGTGGAGATAGGGGAGGCACAGCCCGAACTGTTCTGGCTGCTGCCTGGATTCAGAAAAGAGAAGATGTCAGAAACACTTTCTTGTGCAGCTGAGGTTGTTAAGCCAGGCTGTAACACATAAACGGGACAGATTCGATTTCTTTGAAGTCAGTGGGAGCTTTGCCATTAATTAAATAGCACTTGTTTTTAATTGGAACTGTTTTCTTGCTCCTTTCTAACAAATTGCCTACTATGTAAAACAGATCTGTCACCCTGTTGCTTGAGCAGGCAATGTTTTCCGACCATACAAGCAGGTTAGCCTTCAGGTGAAGTATATTTTCCAAACAGGCACAGCTACGTCTTTTGCCTGCAAGACACGTGTCATGGCTTTGATGTTGTGATAATCTGCTGTAAATATTTATTTTCCAGTAAATATACCGAAAAGAAAAAAATTAAAAAGAGGAGGAGATGAACTGTTATGTTTTTCTTCTGACCTCTGAGGTCACTTCAAAATGACAGAGAAGGACAATTGTTTAGAAGAGAATGCATTGAAATGCAGGCACTGATAAACATTGCCTTTTAACTGGTTTAGTTATTATCAGTTGTACCTCAAAGAAAGCTCTACGTGTGTTTACTAAGAAAGGCTTTACTTTCCTTTCATCACTGCCTTCGCCTCAGCCAAGTCTCCCCAATTCTTTTCTATCTGCAACCATGTAAAAAATGGCATGTGGAAGAGTAGCTTCAAAGGAAAACCGGTCCTACATGGTTGAGCATACAAGTACCAGTACTTTTATGAGTCTTCATTGAAATGTAACATGACAATTTGTTACCAAGCATTGCTTTGAAATCTGCTTCTCTCTGCGCCGATTCCTCAAAAGTAGAGCATTAGCTGGTTTATCAGCTAATCTGAGACAAGATGGACACTGCATAAGTAACAGGATTGCTCTGAACACTCGGACCTGCAAGTTTAATTCCAATTTCATGTTTTGCTACAAAATTTCAGATGGCATTTTTGTGAAAATTAGTAGTGCCCCATCCCACATGCTTCCAGAAGTGGCCTTTTCCTGATGGAAAGCCGTTCCTTTCCAAGGGAAAAAAGACAATGTTTTTGCACAAACATCAATGAAACTTGAAGTTTAGTTTGCACTAAGATAGAACTACTATGTTTAAAACATTTACACCTTAAAGACAAACGTGAAAGTTTAAAACTATCTATCTGGACTAGAACATTTACATTTTTTTTTAAAAGGGAATGTTGTAAAACCTTCAGAAATTTTTACGTTCGTTTGCAAGCCATAAGCCCAACTACTCTGCTGCAGTGTCTGTGTTCTGCATGGATCAGATGTGATATGTCCAAACAACTATATCAGTTTGGGTTTTGTCCCAGTGACTAAGAGAAGACCTTTTCCACTGAACTCTTTGCCTTTCTGTTCCTGGAGCTCTGTGGCAGCCACTGTTCTTCTGCTCAAGCATCTAGAGATCCTTTGCTAAGATGCTAAAAGGTTCTGGGTTTTGTTGTCGATGTTGCAACACAGAAATCCTGATGTGGAGTTAGTTCCACCACACATACCTTTAAAAAAAACCACAAAACAAAGATATAGCCTGCCCTACTCCCATAAAAACTTCTTTCTGCTCTCTTTCTTTGTCCATCTTCGTCACTGCAGGAGCAACCATGGACTCGCCTGCTCCACTTTCTGTGCTGCTGGCCCAGGAATCAAGATGGATTCTTGATTGTGGGATCTCGGATTTCTAAGAAGACATTAATGTGGCTTTAAATTAGTTTTATAGATTATTTTTGCATATTATAAATGTGAGGTCACACTTGTGAATGAGAAGGTTGCGGGGGGGGTGGGGGGTTAATATGCATTTGAAATGTATTTGGCAGCATGCTATTATATCTACAAATGAGCCTGGAATGGATGGCGCTGTTCCTGCAAGAGGGGCTGGGATCTTCAGGAGTTGATGCCAGGAGCACAGCTTATGAAATACTTAAGGAAATCAAAGCAATCAACATTTAAATCCAGATTTTCTGGAGAAGCATCCTTGTGTCTCCTTCTGTAAGAGCTGGATGCGTTGTAAACATGACATTCGGTTCACAGGTTTTGTTGGAGCTTGTGTTGCCTCTCCATCCCGAGGCTGCCTGCGAGAGCTTCACTCTCACTCATACACTAGTTATTGCATGACCAGTGGTGTGTATGTAACTTTTCCTGTTCAGGGGAAGGAATAAGGGGATGACTGTCCTCAGACAGTAGAGGCAGCTGTCCCAAAGTGACCTTTTAAGCACAAGCACTAGGAAGAGCACCCTGGAAGCTGCTGGCTTTTCTCTCTATAAATGTCCTTCTCTTTTCCTGAACAGAACCACATATTCTTTGAGTGTATTCCCACCAGTAACTTATACAGAAACACAGAAATCTGGAAGAGCAAATGAAGTGTCTATCTTCTAATCTCTCCCCAAGATTTTAATTCCTTTCATCCAGGTGAACCATTTCTCATTAACTATACAGACGATGTTCAGACTGCAAGCAGCAAGACAAGAACCATGACCTGACAGTCAAAGATATGAGGACAACTAGTGATACTAATATCAAGAACTTTTTTTTTTAATCTGATTCCTTATTTACATTTCAAAGACCTGCTTCTATTAGTCTCAACACTAAAATACCTCTGATTTTGGTGGGAGCAGTGCCTGACTTTAACTATTAAAGCATGGATTATCTTGGTGGTGGCTCTGACTCTGGAGACGCCTAAGCCCTGGCAAGAGTCATGCCTGCCATGTGGCCAGGCATGGCAGGCGGCTGTGAAGTGCTTTGGTATTCCCTCAATGAATATTCATTTCAGTAGAAAATACCTAGGATGTCAGGGAGGTCCCCATGCCCACTGTGTTTGTTGTTGCCTTTTTCTCCATCACAGAGCACCCTTCACACCGTCACCTGTCATGAGAAGGTGGTGGCTGTCTGGAAAGATCACACAGAATCGCTGGGAATGACTGTAGCAGGCGGAGCATCTAACCGGGAATGGGATTTGCCTATCTATGTGATAAGTGTCGAACCTGGAGGAGTTATCAGCAGAGACAGCAGGATAAAAACAGGTAAGAAGAGGGGATTTTGAAAGCCTGCTTTAATTCAAAGGCTTCCTTTGAAAAACAGAGGGATAGTGAAAGAGCATCACACCCTGACATCTTCAGCCATCCCATAGATTTTGGGATGCGTGAGATTAGAGGGTGTCAAGTCAGCTACCAGAAAAGGTATAATATGCAGCAGTAACCATCTCTGTGAAGTGGGATGTAGGCGTATTCTGGTAGGAAAAAAAAAAAAAAAAGTTTTTCACTGGAAAGTGAGCTTGCACCACCATCTCCTAACTACTGAAACCTTCATTGTGCAACCTTCATGGGTTTTTAATGTAAATTTTTCTGCTTGTTTATCCTATCATTCATGGCTTTGAAAGAAATATGGAGCAGAATTCCCATCATATATGAGGCAATGTTAGTGCCTTGTGGCTCAATATGATGTCTGGAAACGTAGGCTTCATAAGTTCATTTGGCTCTTGATGTAACAGAGTGATAAAATTAATAGCTTCTCCCCCTCTGCCTTTAAAGTAAGATGAGGAGCATATTTTATCAGTGGGTTTTGCAGGAATAGGTAGGCAGTAGAGGACTGGTGAAACTCTCAGTTTTCAGGATGTTACCTCGCCAAGGGCCAAGTACCTCAGTACCCTGCATCCAGCAACCACACAGCTCCCTGTCCCCTTGCCCTTCATTCCCTACACTCAGCTTCAGCCCAGTCGCTGCCCAGAAACTGGAGGGAAATCCTGAATGCGAGGGAAGTAAAGGCACCCAAAAGCAGGGCAGAATAGCTGCAGCCCAGCCGAGCCCCACGAGCCTGGGTCACAGCGCCCGGCAGCAGCATGCGTGGGAACCTCCCCTTTACGGAAGCTATGGCTGCTCATCAAAACCCATGTAAGAACATGACAACAGGAGCAAACCAGCAGGTTTCCCCTTTCCTCCTGCTGGGAAATGACTGCCTCTCAGTGGGATGCATTTTCCAAAAAATATTCATCATGAGGCAACACAGAAAATTCAGCTTAATTAATTTGATAAAATTAGAAACAAATGAATACGTGATGTTATAACAGCACCATAAGCCTCCACGGTTTAAGGCAGCCCTTAGGCTGTTGTCTGTCTCATCGAGGCAGACCACAAGAAGAGGTTAATATGCACATCGTGCTGCCTGGACTGCCGGTGAATACAGCCCCTGCCTGGAGGACCATGCAGGCAAAGTGCAGAGGGCACCCAGGCCAGGGAAGCCCTGGCGTTGGAGCATGCCACAGAGGGTAGCAGAGCACTTGGCACCGTGTCTGCCTGCATGACATTAATGATGTCTTTATTGTTCTCCCTGTAGTAATTGAGGTCATCTTTGCATTTTTCTCCAAAGCTGCTGTGCCTACATTATAAATAAGGCATACAGAAGATGTTTTGGCTTGCGGCCATTCAAACAGGTGTTAACATTAAAATAATAATACGTTATTCCACAAAACAAACTACAAAGAGCCAGCTGGAGCAGCAGTCTTCAACTTAGGGAGCGCTGGGAGAAAACTACCTTCGAGCTTTCAGGTTTCAAGCTCAGGTTGAGTACAAAAGTTGTAAGCTGGAAGTGGGCTTCGGAGACCTGGACTAGCATCAGGTGCCCATACCAAAGCTTGTTGGTACAGCAGGACCCCCCCGTTCAGCTTTGGATGCAGGATATGATGTGACAAGAAACCAGGACGAAAGCCTCCGTCCAGCCTGGCGATGCTCCTGTGTACGGGGATCTAGCCCCATTCCCTCATGCCTGTGGCATGTTTACTAGCATATGCTTCACATCCACGTTAAGCGATAGGATTAACAAACAGCCTCATCAGGCAACAAGTTCTTGGCCATGGCTTTGACTCGCTTGTTCGTGGGGGTGGGGACGGGATCCTGGAAACACTTGCAGGGTTTTTTATCGTCCTTTCTATCGGTCTCAGGTGACATCCTCCTGAATGTGAACGGGATTGACCTGACAGGGGTCAGCCGAAGCGAGGCCGTCGCCCTGCTGAAAAACACCAACTCATCGGTGGTACTCAAAGCCCTGGAGATGAGAGCGTGCGAAGCCCAGGAGGAGCAGGGCTGCCCGCCGCCCCCCAAGGCCACGCAGGCAACCTCCGAGAGCAGCGAGTGGTCACCTTCCTGGGTTATGTGGCTGGGGCTGCCACGGTAAGTCCACAGATTGCATCCTCTTGCTGAAGGGGAGTGGGAGGAAAGATTTGTATTTTCTGGCAATTCTTTCTTTTGGCTTGATTCATTGCACTGACATCTTAATTAAGTCCAGGCTCTGTCGCAGACTTGACTCTAAATACCTCCCTTTTGTAAACGGGTATGTGTACATGGAAAAATAGACACGCAGATCCCCTTGCAAGGGAGGAAAGGATCCTGAATTGTTCCAGTCTTGAAAACATATCTGGCACTGAGGGAGTGAAAGGAAAAGCTTGCAGGGTTACAGGAGCTTGCTGAACTGGGGTCTAGGCTCGACCACCCTGCAGAAGGCAGAGCTACCCCTCCTGCAGCTCTCAAGCTGCACAGCCCTTCTCCTTAGCCAAATCCAGCTGAATTGTTTGATTTTGCCCAGATGTTGCAAAGTGCGTGCAGTTGGCCGGTATCTCCAAATCACCTCTTTTAACCCCACCCCCGGCTGAAAGAAGTACATTTGTCATACACAGGAAGCAGCTGTGTTGTCATTTCAGTAAGGATAATAAAAGCCACATCGCATGTCATTAAGTTCTCTCAAACACACTCAGTGTGCAGGGGGTATACCTGCAGCTTCAGAGACATTTTGTAAAGTATTAAATGAGGACATGTTGTGAATCTGTGAATATGTGAAGCTAGCATCACACAGTTGAAACTGGTATTTGATTTTAAGGAATGAAGAGTTCAGCTTACAAGTTACTTTTGCCCATACTCCTAACCCTGGCAGCAGTTCAGAGTGTCTCTTCCTCTTTTACGGGAGGGCATCAAAAGGCGGTCTGCAGAACATGGGGGCTTTTGCTCTAGGCACAGTTTCAGGAGTCCTCTTCATTTCGCAGTCTCGCATAGCAGGTTAGATGTTTCCCCTCCTTCTGGCTTGAGCTGTTTTGAGCTCATTCACCTTGCAGCAAGGTCTGCTGTGAGGGCCAGATGTGTTTTGGGGCTTGGTTTGAGGCTAATGTCTATGTAACATGTGCTGAAGTACTGCAAGAGCAGAAGGCAGGCTGTGTGTCTGTCACCCACAGATGAAAGCTTCCTCCTCCAGTGGAGAGGACTACGTCCTTTTTCCTGTGAAAGAAAAGCAGTAAAAAGAAAAAGCAGTAACCAGCTGGCCCATAACTTGCTACCCCAGGCAACGATAAACTTTTCTCACCCAGTCTTGCTGCAGACAGGCAGGCCCAGGGAGGTCCTCATTCTTGCTTACTTCTGCACCGCTGAGCTTGACCATCTATGCACCAACATGAAGGCACTGGAGCACAGGTAACAACTCCCAGCATGAAGAGAGCAAGCAGGCTAGAGGCCTTATAGACGATGCAATCTGCAACGCTGAGTCTTGCCTTCAATCACCATCCATTGCTAGATGGGCTGAAACAATTGCACCCTGCCTACGCCTGGCCTAACCCCACCTTCCTGTGCTGTATAGAAAACCTGAGCTGCCTGGTCATCATCATCTACCCACAGCTGCCTGAAGACCCTGTGTCCTCAGCAATGTGATGGAGATGAAGGACAGAGCTTCACAGTACTGCAGACTTGCACCCAGGGTTCACAGCAGTCAGTTCTGCTTTGCAGTTCAGGAAGAGAAGGTGTTTTTTCCCATTTTAAAAGCGGTCTCTAAGCTCACTCTACTCCCCCCCCGCCTCTGAAGGCTGCATGTGTGAGGCCATTCCCACCCCTTTGTTCTGAAGGAAAACCAGCCCCAGTGTCAGCAAGGCTGAAGACAGGAGTTCATTGTAACTCTATCCCCAGCTGCGACCCCGTGCACAGAGCACAGCGCGGCCCTTCGCTGCCAAAGAAAAGTAGGGGGATTGGTATGCTGAGCTGGTACGCTGCTCTGAACGCCAGACTAAGACAGGGACCAACACTGATTAGATGTGACAGTAACAAAGGGGCACTGCATCCTTATTAGTAGCTGGTTGGTTGAGTAGGGGTGCTAGGATCAGGTTTGGGTTTGCTCATTAGGTATTATCAGACCCTTCAGTCTTCCCTGGCGTGAGTGTGCTTACCCTCTTACTCTTGTGCTGATTCTCCAGGGCCCACACCAGACATCTGGAAGTCCTTCAACAAGTTCTCTCACCAGGACGTGTATCCCATTAACTCATTTCCCTCCAGTCTGAGCATTTAACTTTTCCCTATCTGGCTTTCAGTTTGCTTTTGGCAAGGATCACATCCCACTAGACCTTAAGGTATTGCCAGCAGTCTCATGATGCTTTGTAGGCTGTTACAGAGATTTGTTCTCTGTCCAAATACACGTCTGACAGCTCCATCTTGGTAAAGGTGCCTGATGTGCAACTATGGGGCAAGACGGTGAAGATTCACCTACCTTAATTAAAACTGTGATGACACTAGTAAATCCATACCATTTACCAGAGGGACTGCTCCAAAGCGTGTAAGTCTAAGAACATTTGGTACAGCTGATGGAAAAGCAAAAACGTCAAAATCACAATTATACAGGATCATGTGAGGTATTTGGGAAGATGGGCAGGACAGGAAACACCTACGTAAGGAAAACTGAACAAACAGAAAAGGTGGTAACACTGGTAGGCCAGGAACAGGCACGAAAGAGGCAGCTGGATGGTAGATTCTTTCAATTTTGTTGAGAAGGGAAAGATGTGGCTCTAGACAAGCCATGGCAGTGCAGTGTGAGTATCTGTTCACAGCAAACAAGGAGGGGAGTGCAGAGGCAGCCTGACATCGTGGCTTAGAGCAGGACGCTTGGGCTCAGGAAACCGAGAGAGGAGAGTCTTTCCTTCCATGTTCAAAAAACATGGAGTTTTGATGAAAATCCTGTGAAGGATGGTTGCATAAAATGTGCTGAGTTGAGCTCAACGCTAGAGGATGTCTACAGACCTCTGTCCATGACTTATGAAGTAGAAAACAGGCAAACATTAGTAATAGCTACATGATTAAGTGTGCCTTCCTCACTTTTGAGGCTGGTGTACTGTAAATGCCTAATTCTCTGTACTAGCGCAGAGCTTGCCCCTTTCCCAAGGACTGCACACACGTTACAGCGATGGGCACAGACAAGAGGCACAAATATTGAGACTTAGGGAATTATACTATTTTTCTGGATCAAGTCAGTAGCAGCAGAAGTCAGACAGGTTATCTGACTCCTCGTTCCAAAGCTCAAAGCCTTGGAAAAGCTGTCTTGCATAATTTAACATTTGTGGATCTCACTTAAATTTCAGCCCTTTTCTTGTGAGATCTTAAAATTGGCCTCGGTCACTTTTATATGGCCTGATAGTACATAAACAACTCCTCTGTTCTTTCTGTAGTACAATCCAATATGTGGCGGTTATAAAATAGATGCACATGTGCATCTGACATCTGTCAAAACTTGGACCGCATGTGAGCGGAGGGGCTGCGGGCTGGGCGTGGGGAGGAAGCAGTGATGCAGGACCTTAAGCATTCCTGCCCGAAAACTTATTTCAGGGTAGCTAATTTAATTGTTTGTCATTGAGGAAGACAGGTCTCCTTTATTGTTGGGAGGGAAATGTCGTTGTGAAGCATGCACAAAGAAAATAATGTGGAGCAGCTGGTGAAAAGCGTTTCCCCAGCCCCGTGATGTTCCTTCTACTCTTGCTTGTTTTCCTGCTCTCCTTTGCTCTCCTCACATTTCCTTCCCCCAGCTAGCACTTAAAAATACTTTATAGATCATCCTGTCGTAACATTTACAAACATTAGTACTTCACACGAGTGCTTTTCTTCATCTGCAAAGTGAGATGAGAAAGACAGGAGGTGGCCAAAGTCATTCTGCAAACCAGGGGTAGAACTGGACATAAAATATGAAACTAAGAGAGGAACTCCCCCAAATTAACTCCATTTGGGCTGTAGGGATCTGATGGGAGTAATTCTCAAATATTACTGTACTCCACTGCAGGTCACCTACTGTAACGGGGTAGGGAGTCGTGCTTTTCATATCTGTTATTGCTGAAGTCGTCCTGAAGTCAGGCTGGTTTTGATTCCCAGAGCATAAGGCTACTACCCACACTTCGCGAAAAGCAGCAGGGAATTGTACATTTAACTACTTGAAAACGGGCACTTTTAAATTCCTCTTGCATCAGTAACCGATGCTCAGTTGTAGTAGTTCTTATGATAGTCTTATGATAGGTCAGGTAGGTAGTCTTATGATGTGTCTAGACACTGTTTATCCTCAGGTCTTGAATCTGAGGCAAGTTCACACATAAATTACTCCTTGTCCTCAGCTTTTGGAGTATTTACAGATAGAGGCAAAAGACTGCAAGCTGCTCTCTTCCAAAGCAGAAGATGGTTCTCCTTGGACCGGTTGCAGTTTAGTGGGTTATGGCAGTTTAACTGGGTCAAAACACACAGGCTGGGGCTTTCGTTACCACAGAGAAGTAATCTACTCAAACACACTAAGCATCTTCAGATGACGCAAGTGCTTATTTCTTTTTTTCCTCTGTGGTGCTTTCTAGCTTGTCTTTATTACTACACAGCTGTAAACAGACCCAAATGAACTAACTCCCTTTGGGCTGCTCTTTGCTTGGGCAGAGCAGGCATCTCTGCTTATGTACTAAACTATTTGGAGCAAGCGGTAACAGTATTATCCATAGCTCAGATTTGCACACACCTGCCTCCCAGCACCCTGTTCCCATTTCTGACAGCATTAATGCGTAGCTGATGGATGGTGCACTGCCATGTTTATACCCTCTATCCCATACAATGGAGATAAGGAAACATCAATTTAAAAGCGTAAACACCACCTAGCCACTCCTATTCTGTCAAGGTTCAATCTCTAGCTATGACCAGTGTGATGGGTTGGACCCGGCTTGCACCAAGCTCAGCCCGCACAGCTCGGTACCCCCGGCAGGATGAGAGAAAATAGGAAGAACAAGAGTGAGAAAACTCATGGGTCAAAGTAAAGACAGGGAAATTGCTCACCAATTACTCTTGTGGGCAAAATATACTTGGGTTGGGGAATGTAACTTAAAACACTTAATTACAAATTTGGGTGTTGGGAACCGAAGATGACAAACATGTAAGCACTTTGGAAAACCCCTTTCCTCTGCCTTTCGCATGCTCAGCTTCGCTCCAGCACCTCTCCTCCCACCTTCCTGGTCTCCACTGCCTTGTTGTCACAGCGGGTTACACCCCATCCCTTCGGTGAGGTGATAGGCAGTGCAGGGGGTGGGAGGCAGGATAGAGCAGTTTCTCTCTGCTGCTCCTTGCTTCCCATGTGTTTCTGGGAAGTTTCTCTGCTCTGGCAGAGAGAACAATCCTAATGCTAGTGTGCCGTGTCTGTTTTACTTACATTTAGCATACGCTTTGACAGCAAATAATATGTATTTCTGCTTTCTGGACTGATGGAGACCGTGTAACTGATAACCTTACAGAGTGTATGTACAGAATGCAGGTAAGCCTTCTCTGTCTTCACTGTGTTTCCTTCTTGTGTCTTTAACTGCTCGGCTATTTCTTTCCTAAGGCATTAGGATTTAGCTGATCACCTTCCAATTTCAGCAATGTCCTCCTCCTTAAGGCAGCGAGCATAGCGCTGGGCAGCAGAGACCCCTGCCCCCAAAACCAACACTAGGTAATAGCACTAACGGCTGAATCCTGGCATCGCTTGGTCATGACCTTGATAAGTACCATCAAACAGAGGGTTTAAGTGATTTTGCACATTGAAGAAGTCCACAGATGGTGAAGTAATAATGCCTGGCGGCTGAGGAAAGAACCAAATGTCACCTGTTTCTTACATTAGCAGCCAGTGAATTCTTGTGCAAATATTATATACTTACCATCCTGGCAGCAGGTGAATATTTGTAGGTCCTGAGGGACTAATCTAGTATTACTATAAAATCCTGCTGTGAAACACACCAAAAGCATTATTTGACAAATAGAAGTTAAAAAAAGCTAGACGCATTGGTCTTTAAGAAAAAGTTATTTATCTTTCTGCAAAAGTGTCAGCTGTTTCTTAGAAACTTAAAAGTCTCTGAATAGAGCTTGTAGCAGTTGCTTGCTGTAGACCAGCCTATCGTTTCAGATTTGGAATAGCGGAAGTATTTTCAGGCTGTTCAGTCATTCCTGGGTACACTGATAATTATGAGTGGGTTAAGTACTAAGCACAGAAATTTCTGTTGCTCTGAAATTAATCTTCTTTTCCTGCTTGCTTAAAAAAAAGAAACAGAAACGGCATTCAGGTTATTAAAGTGCTCAGAGCAATAGGCAACATGTAAGAGTCTAATAACCTTACTACTCTCGCTTTCCCGTTCCTTGTTTCAGCTAAGCTTTGACTCAGCATAACTTACAGTAGCATCAAATAAATTTAAAAGACGGAGGAAGAGACAGATTTCAGCTCTCTTACCATAATATACTGCGTTAATCGTTACAGTGAGGACAAGCTACCTTCTTGACAGCAGTCTCAGTACTCCAAAGCACTGACTGACATGGATAGGTTTCTCTCGTCTTCCATGCTGTGACTTACCACATTACTTGACAAGAAAAGCTCAGGATCCTTTCTTCCACTGGTACTCTTCTTCGTGTCATCTCTGTGATTTTTGGAATTCTGGCTCATGTCATTGGCCTTGAAATTTTTTAGCTTTGACATGCTCCACAGTAATAAGTGCCTGACTGCTTTTGACACGGTTAGTCACGTACAGGTTCTTATCCAGAAGATAAAATAAGTCACTGGACTGTAAAAGGTAGATGAGATAGCCTCTGGAATGATGGTTTACAAATATTAAATCCAGTCTCAGCTAAGTGTTTTTCTCCATCACTTTCAATTGTAACTAGATAATTTGCATGAATTCTTACCCTACAAAACAATTTAGTTAATATTTTAACCCCAAGATTACCTAGTAATTTTACTTTTAGGATAAGTGGTTGTGGAAAGCAGCACTACAAAACCAGAAAGGAAGTGTAGGTGTCTAATACAGTGGAACTTTGGTGCTCTTTTGCATTTTCAAAACACTCTACAGGTGTATGAAAAGGCAGATTCATCATTAATGATTCATCAGAATCTAAAGTTAACTGTAAGACATTTAATTAGGCTGGTTTGTTTCAGGTATTTGTACAGCTGCAAAGAAATTGTATTACGAAGAAATACATCTGGAAGTCTTGGCTTCAGCATCGTAGGAGGTTATGAAGAACATACTGGGAACAAACCATTCTTTATAAAATCCATTGTTGGGGGAACACCAGCATATAATGATGGCAGAATTAGGTAATGATAACTATCTAATGAAAAGTAGCATTTAAATAAGTCTTTCATCGAGTTCATTTGTGTGGGTTTTTTTTTTTTTTTTAAACAAGTTTTCATGAAGACAGTATGGGGGGGAAAAAAGGACTCATTGATACAGAACTAACTACAACAGATCTGGAAATAGGACATAAGTGTCCTGAACTTTAATAGATTTGCCTTCATAGTAGAATGTTTTCAGATGTCTAGCAATCACTGGTATATGAATGAGTATAAAGATAAGTAAGTCAGTTTGATCTCTGGGGTAGTACAAAGCACGCCAGCACAGAGAAACTTTCCCACATCCCCAGCTCAAAAAAACCCCAGCCAATCAACCAACCACCTTCCCTGCAAACACCAATACAATTTGAGTAAATGCAGAATTTAATCAATTAAATAAATTAAAAGTCTTAAAACATAGTTTGTTCAGAACATGGATCATTCCCATCTGAAAGAACTATATCCTATTTTCTTTTAAATATGTCTAATTATGAAGTTGCAAGGGAAAAAAAAAAGTCAAGTCTTTTCACCTGCTTTATTCCCTTATTCATGAACAGTAGTTAGCCAGAGAAGGAATTGTAATACTGATTTCTACCCCTTCCTCCCAGCTTAAGGACATGCTTTGGCACTTGCAAACATTTAAGGTAAGTCACCTTGTTTAATTGTTCTCTCATATTTGCCTTTGGTTTTTCAGATGCGGTGACATCCTCCTTGCTGTCAATGGCAGGAACACATCAGGAATGATGCATGCCTGCTTGGCAAGGATGCTCAAAGAACTGAAAGGAAAAATTACTCTCACAATTGTGTCCTGGCCTGGCACTTTTTTATAAAACAAGTCTTCATAGAGAGTATGACAAGTAATTTAANTGTTGGGTTTTTTTATATATATATATATATATATTTAATGCATTATAATAATAATGAAATTTAAGGAGCAGCAGCTCCTGCTCACCCACTTTATTTTGATTTACAAAAAGAAATCCTTGAATAACTTATGGAAAAATTTCTTGCAATTTTTCTAGTTGCAAAAATCAGGTGAGGGTTTTTATCCAACACATTAATAGCACTTTGATTATGTGTACCTTTTCATGGTCAGCATGAAGCTGGTATTTTCAAGACTTTCAAGTACTGTTTGTTAGTCTGTAAAACTGTGAATTAAATTTCTAAAATAATTAAAAATAACTGTAACTGTGTACTTGTACAGACATTATTTTCATTGAAAACCAAATGACCTAGTTTCCCTGGTATGTTTTGATGAATACTAGCAAATCTAGGATTTTTATACAGAATTATTGCACTGCACCCTGCTAATACCATCAAGTAAGTCTTCTAAATAGCACCCTGCCAGGGCAGTACAATTTTTGCAGGACTGCCCTGCCAATCACACTTGATACTGTTCTGGATGGAGTAAATCTGAAAGTGATGATGGTCTTACATTTTTCTTAAAATAGTTCTTTGCCTTTCTCTGCAAATTACCCATGTTCCAAAGTCTTATTTTTTCCTCACAAGGTAGCAATGGGAAGAGGATATGTTTGTTAATCTTTATCATGTTAAGGACAGCTGTTCCCCTAGAACAAAGACTAAAATGAACTTTCTCTTAAGCCACTGAAAAGCAGCAGGGATGATTATCCAGCTTAATTCACCCTTATGCACCCACACAAACCAGACAGAATTACCAAGTGTACGAACACCACACTTTTAGTGTTCCATTAGACTAAGAACAATCAGCACCTTTCCCAGCTTCCCTGATTTTTTTTTTGTTTCACATTAGTACAAGGCTCTTGAAGAGCCTGCAGTTCCTGCCTGTCCCTGTAGTAAAAGATCATCTTTTCAAGTATGAACTCCAAAAGCTGTACTAAACCCACACTGTTCCAGATGTTGGTATATAATAAAGGGAATGCACACTGTTTCTAAAGTCAGTAAAAGAATGACCTTCCCACTGGCTTATGAAAAAGGAGACAATTTAATACAAAGACTTTAAGCCCTACGTCTACTGTAAGAGCATAAGCCTCTAGCTGTAAGATGTTTTCTCACTGTTTCTTAAAAGACAAAGTCAGTCCAGGAATCTTAACATGAAAAACCTCATTCTTTTATTTTCAAAAAAACCCAAAGTAACCTTTGATTTCAAACTAACAGAACAAGATTAAGAGCAAATTATTTTAATACCCAGAAAAATAACAAGATTTATAGTAATCTATTTCTGGCACTAATATATATGCAAGTAGGCAAAAACCACACAAGCCTATTCCACAGGGGCAGCTTCAGTGTTTTCCTGTTCAGGAGCAGGTTCACCACTGGCTTCTTTTCCTTCTTTGCTTCTCTTGGATTTTTTGTGTTTGTGCCTTCTGTGGCTGTCCCCTTCTTCACTGTCGTGACGACGTCTGCTGTTACTAAATAGACAGACAGAAAAAATACCTCAAACAATTGCATGACACTTCAGGCCCCATTTAATTAGAGAGTACCAAAAAACCAGCCTTTGCATTCGTATTTGAGAATTGGCACCTGCTCCTGTTCCGACCCATATAGTATTTGGATGTCAGTGCCAAACTGAATTTTTCATGGAGTGGTACATACATCCACCCATCCTGTACTTTTTGTTGGGAACTGGAATGATTTTTCACATTTGCAACCCATATTCTTTTAATACTTTTAATAATTTCATGTCCCTACTGGCATCCCTTAATGGTTTAACATTCTTACTGACCCCATTCCCTGGACTTAACCTTTATTTCTAACTTAAAAAGGATCAAGTTGAACAATTTCTATCAGGCGGCCACGAGGGTTATTTTACTTACTAAGAATCACTGTTGAGTTCTTACATTACTGCTGCTGAATGCCAGCTTCACTCCACCTCTTTCTGACCCACCATTTTTACCTTTCTTGCCCCAAATTCATAATTTCTGCTCACTAGCTAAGACTGTCACATACATCATTCAATATGAAGTTACCCAGGGCCAACATTGCTTTTTGTCTCTCCACATTTTTATACGGCAGACTTGTTCCAAGTAGTACATCTAAGTGTTTACAGTCTTTCCAGAAAACTCCAGTTTGTTTGGGGTTCTTTTAAAAGTTCACTTTATTTTTTTAAACTGGTCAAGCCTTTCATATCCTATTAAAAAAATCAAACCTTCGAGATGACTTGTGTCTAGTCTCTTCTTTCTCTCTGTGTCTCCTGTCTCTGTGCCGGTCTTCTTTCTCTCTACTTGTTCTATGGCGGTCATAGCCTCTTTCTGCATAGTCTCTGTATCTGTATCGTTCTTCATCACTGATTAAAAAGCAGTATATATATTAAAAAAAGAAATTCTTATACACTCAAGATAAATGACAGAAAAATCTTAAATGTTGCTTCTGGGTTTTTAAACGAGATCCACAATGTATTCTAAAAGGACATTAAAACTCTTCACCTTACACACTAGACCTCTGTGGTTAACGCAATTTTGAAAGGGGACTGTTCAATAAAAATGGAAGGAAAAAAGAATACAACAGTGTCACATTAAGTTTATACAGGAGTTATCAAGCAGTTAGCTTAAACCTGTATCTAGAGGCAAATGAAGTACAAACTTATATAAACTTTAGTAATGTTTTCAGATCATTGTGTGTAACGCTTAACACTTATCAGCACACTTTTTGACTATTATACCATTTGAGTAAATGAAATTAAATTTTGGTACAGTTGATCTATTTCCTTACATCAGCTTCAAGAAAGGCAAAGCTAGGTGCAAACAGACTGACAGTAAAATATACTCAATGTTTTGGGTTGCTTTTAAAATTAATTTCTCTCCAGTGCCAATGCTGTCTCTACTTCCACTCCTCTCTTGGATTACCATGAGTGCTGCCCTGCCACAATGCTGGTAAAACCCCCTAAATATTACAGACTATACAAGAATTTAAAGGCTTTACTTAAGAATGTATTTTCATATCTTGACTTGATGAAAAGCGCAGTTCTAAGAGTTTAGTGAAATTTAAAAAAAAAGATAAGAGCAGTATCTATAGTTAGCCAACACCACTCAAATGCTACATTAGCAGAGCTTAAACAGCTGGGCTCATTTTACCATTTCTCTACCAAGAAAATCCTACCCAGATATAGTGTCCAGTATCACTTAACACTGAGACTTCGATACAAATGAACTTACTGTAACTATTTATATATCACAGGAAGTCTTTGTAACCATAGTTTGGAAGATCCCTACCAAAAGTCCTAAAGAAAGGCACAATGTGACCAGGCTTTCTGAGGCAGTAATTAAAACAGGTAACAATATAGACAGATACTATTAAGCTGACAAAAGCCAAGTGTTTCATGCTTTCCATCTTTGCCAACATTAAGCATAAAAGAAAGTCTCTTCCTGAGGTCCCTGACAGCAGCAGAACAGATCAGACAGATCACGCAAGGAGAACAGCTCAAGCCCCAAAAGATTTCTCATGTCCTGGAGCAGTGAGAACTTAGATCAAAACAATTTTACCCACCATAACTTGGATCCGGTGGCCATTTCCCAGGTGAAGACATTACATTAGTGATTATTACAGCTATGCAGGAAAACTCTGAGTGAGAAGGGGGAATGCCTGAAGCAACAGCACTAGTCTTTCTATGAAACTCTGTATGATTATATCATGAAGCAAATTTCAAAATTTAGCAATTTAAGACACTGCAGAGAAGCATCAAACACCCCGCAGAAAATACTGGTTTTGTAAGGGACATTAAAAATACTCACCCATCAAAATCAGGAAAACCACAGCTATTACTAAAGAACTCAAAGTTATGCTTTGTCACTGAGTAATATGACTGCATTGATTAGTGCCTGTATTGTTATAAAATCTTATAACATTTGTAAGATTTTATAATGCACTTATAACTACAGATCTGAGAGTGAGGTGATCAAATCCTGCAAAGTACATTTGTGACAGATCACAGAATCACAAGAGGGTTGAGGTTGGAAGGCATGACTGGAGGTCACCTGGTCCATTCCCCTGCTCAAGCAGGGCTACCAGGACCACCAGTTGCCCAGGACCATGTCCAGATGGCTTCTGGATATCTCCAAGGATGGAGACTCCACAACTTCTCTGGGCAACCTGTGCCAGTGCTCATTCACCCCCACAAGCATCATGCCACTGCCACTTCTCTTAACTATTGTCCCCCTCTTAAGACAATAATGAAATTCAACTGCATTAAACACTTTTTTTAAAGGCTATGTTAAATCTAACATGTCTTTGCCACAAGAATACCCTACAACAGAGACACATCAGCTTATAAAAAATGAAGGCAGTACAGCCACAGAACATGAATTCTGATCATACTACTCCACAGCCAGCTTAAGGCACCCTAGGTTATAGTCCAGGGTGTCACTCGCTCCACTGAGACATACAAAACCCAGACAGGTAAACAAAGCAGTTGGGGGTGGGGGGAAAGGAGAAAATAAATCCCAAATCTTACAATGCTGAAACCTGAAGTCCTACGCCTTTAACCTGTTTCTATCTGTATCGATCATTTACCATTGTTTTACCCTCAAGTTTCTACTCTACTGTCAGGGGAAGGAGGGAAGTGTAGGGGGGACATTTACAATCCAACTCCCTTTCTAGTGACCATTTCTTCTCACGAGAAACTAACTCAAGGCTTCAGGGAAAGGGGTAAAAACAACAATTAGAAGAGTTTTCTTATCAAATGTCACAGAAAGATGAAGGTTGATATCAACTGCTAGTTTCTAGGACAAGTCATACTGAAGAGAACACTAGCCTAGCTTACATAGCAGTTAGTTTTGCAGTTCAGAATGACAGTCTTCATTTGATCTACTTTTGAAGTGTGTCTTAATAAAGCAGCACCATAATATCAGCATGTGCCTGGTGAAGTCTAGTTATAAAGCTCAGTTTTAGAATATAAAAAACCAAATGTATAATGTTAAAAATGAAATTAAAACTAAGTTGTGAAACCTACCAAAAGTTATAACCAAAGGTAAAGTCTGATTTGAACAACTGAAAACTTCTGTTAGACATGGGATTCCTGTACTAACACACCTTTAAAGTACCACTAGTCATCACAATTTTAGGAGCCTTACATTTCTGCAGGCTTGCAGGGATAGAAAAAGGTAGAACCAATTCAAATTTAGTTTACTCCCAATATCCAATACCCCTTCCCAGAACTAACATTTTGATGATCAGTATCTAATTAGAAAGTTAAAATCTGAATGTCTAACACTGCCTTCTAATGATCTTGCCATAAGAAATTAGATGGCTACTTGTAGACTTACGGCTTGGTTTCAAAGCTGAGATTCAAAACCTTTAACGTTAACCGACAGTCTGCACTTGCTCTGTTATACAACTATTTTAAAACACTCTAGAAAAGGTTAAAAATATTATTTATGCTCCTTTTTAGACCTTATTCTGGCAAACTACTAAGGAACCGTAACAGCTTGTAAGTACGTCTGAAAATAAACAACCTTTCTGTAAGTAAAACAAAACATCAGTTTGCCAAGTCCAGTATGTTGGCAGCTTTCAGGAACAGGAATAAATGCCATGTACCCAATGTTACACCAGTGATCTCCTCCCCATTTAGTACCTGGGCTTATGTTACAGTTAGCAAAGCCTTCCAGGGACAGCCTTGAAAGCACTATAACCTTTGACCTGTGGCAGAGGACCCATAGTTACCTGTGCCATCCTGGCAAAAAAAGCCCCAGAACAGTCCAATCCATAAAATCTTCATTCTCTACACCTTTGATTACTTTTTCAAACAGACTACAAGCTGTTAACTTCACTGATCAGGAGAGCTCACTTTCGTAGAGATGTCTAACTTCTGATATCTGTATTCAAAACACTTTCCCATGTATTCAAAAATCCTATAACAAGGAACCACAGAAGGACTTAGGCTGGAAGGGACTTCTCGGAGGTCACTTGGGCTAACCCCCTCCACAAAAAAGGTCTAACTCAGAAGTCTAGTCAGGTTGCTTAGGGCCTTGTTTAGTTGTTTTGAGTATCTCCAAGGCTGGAGATTCCACAACCTCTCTGGACAACCTGTCTTACTACCTGATCACTCTTTTTGTGTGTTCCCTCCCCCAATTCTAATTGGAATTTCCCTTGCTGTGACTTTTAACTATTACCTCTTGTCCCTTCTCTATGCACCCTGAAAAAAGACCCTGGCTCTATCTTCTCTATAACCACCCATTAGGTAGTTGAAAACTGCCTTTAAGAACCCTCCTCATCCTTGTCCTTTCAAGATAAATGAACTCTGTTCCCATAACCCTGCTAACCACCTTGTCAGCACTCCACTGGACTCTCTAGTCTGTCAATGTCATCTTTTTCATACCAAGGGGCCCAAAACTGGGCACAGTACTTTGCACATGGTATCAAGTGCAAAATAAGACGGGAGTAACAGCCTTATCCACCTGCAAGCTATACTCTAACACAGCTCAATGCATTTTGCCATTTATCACACATTGAGTGCCAAGCCCCATTCAATCTGTCGTCCACCAGGATGCCACGTGTTTCCTGTAGGTGCTTTCTAGCCAGACAGACCCTCGTCTGCTCTGCTGCATAGGATTATTGGGCTCTAGGACCCTAGAAATATAGTTGTTGGGTTTTGCCTTTTTTTTTTTTTTTTCCAAATTGCTAAGGAAGAAACACAAAATAGTAAGGTATCAATCAAATTCCAAAGTTTACATTTTTAGTGGTAACTAATTGACTTGAAACTATCAAAATAGAAAAGAAAACATAGTCTTTGCAAAAGGGACAACAGTCCAAAAAGAAGAGCATCTTCTCAAGGGGGCAGAGTGAGATACATTGTAAAAATGCACAATTTCATCTGAGGATAGCAGGGTAAAGGTGGAATATAATACCAAGACAGCTGAAGGTTCCTTTTTAAACCACATTTTGGTTATACTAATAGAGTAAAAATAATTCCCATTTTCTTACAATTTAAAGAAATACTATAGCACAAACACAGGCTTTTTATCTGGAAAAGAACCACTAAAAACATAGAAAGCAGTCATTTCTGAGCAGTAAAAAGCTAAAGATTATGCTTACTCCAAATCTCACCACAGTGTCACTTAAGTTTAAACAAAGGGAATTTAAATAAAAGTAATGCATCTGTGCAGTCACTAAAATAGTTCACATTCTCTTCCTCATAGCTTGTTGCATTTTATTTTCTTAAATGCATGGAATTGAAAATAAACCTTCTTAAAAAAAAAAACTCATTACGTCTGCATGTTCTGCTTAAGCCTCTCCCACCTCCTCTGTGACTCTCAAACCAACTTATACTAGTTAAGGGCCTCCCGTTTTCTTACACAGCCATGTGGCAACAGCTTTGCTACAGATGGTGGATAATTTAGTCACATAAAAAAGTTGAGGCCTGCTCTTCCCCCTCCTTTACAGATAACTCTGGCAGCAGCACAGACATTTCTCTAGGCCTGGAAGCTATTAAGGTTCATTTCAAGCACCCTTGAATGACCAGGCTTCTTTCTGGCCTTCAATCAAGCTGTCTGAGAAACAGATGTTTAGATTGGTCTTGAGTTCTCAGAAACTGACCCTGGAACATAGCACATGCACACGGGAGAGGACATCACCGCATCTGCAGACGTGGAAAATCCCCTATCTTGCATCCAGTTTGGGTCTTCAGCGAACAATCATCATGCAAAAAATGTCATCTGTCAACTGAAGTAATGTTGACTCCAGGGGCTCTCATTCCCCACAGTGTAAAACCACTGGTAAAAAGAATCTGCTTAATAGCTAACGTATATATTCTGCAAAAAATGAAACTTAACAAAAAACACCAAGAAAAGCATCAAGACGTTTACCCCAAAATACTTAGCAAATAATGAGCAAAGTAAATTTAGATAAATCTGGCAAGCCGATAGACCTCTATGGAGTCAGAGAGCTCATCATTAAATGCTTTGTACTTGTGCACATGAACACAGAACAGTTGCAGCTTTTTTCTTCTTTTTTTTTTTTTAAAGTAACTAGAGAGTTGAAAGCCAAATAAAGTTGTCTGCCATTATTTTCATCATCTGCCTGAAAATTAATAAAAGTTCTTGACCTTGAAATAATAGTTTTAAAAAAGATAGGATAGATTATTAATCAGCCAGTGCTAATGACCAAACTAACCATTTAGCAGCTAATAACACAATTAATTAAGGTCAAACGTTGTACCACATTGCTCTTAGCACTGAATTGGCAACTAAGATTTATTTAGTACTTCTATAGATTTTCCTGGAACTACTGTGTCGAAGAGAGCTGGATATCTCACACATACACGAGGCTTAAATCACACCTTTAACCTGAAAGCACTATGACCAGTTTGGATATATACTGTCGTTTTTACACTTCTGTTTTACATTTAGAAATTTAATTATAGTTTCCAAGAGAAAAGAGGGAAGGGGAGAAAGCCATACCCTCTAGCTCTTTGGAATATACAGCTGAACACTAAATGTTAACATTGAAGTATACTATTTAACACAGAAACAGGGTTTTGAGCAGAGTTACAGCATACTTAAGATATTTCACTAACCTGTTGAACACACTTGGAGTTGGACTGTGATCTCGGTCCCTTTCCCTGTCTCTGGTACGTTCTCGATCTCTGTCTCGGTCCCGGTCACGATCCCTATCTCGGGATCGCTCTCTCTCACGTTCCCTATCCTTCTCTCTTCGTGCATAGTAATCCCACTGTTTGCTGGTGTCCATAAGACTAGACCATGAAGGAGCAGAACCTGCAAGGTGCGGAAAGGTGACTAAAGAAAAAGACGTGGGTATTAGAAAGAACAAAATCAGATGCCATGTGAAAACTGTAATACTACTTATGCATGAAAACACAGACGTTTATCAGCCTCCTCCAATGACATTTTCCAATCTTCCCCTTTCACATAAAAGTTAATTCTGAGCAAACTCTGCATTTTTTCCATGATGCTAATAAAGGCCTCTGGCAGTCATTTAAATACTCGTTATGAAGATGTACAGAACCAGGATGTACACCACAAAGACTGACTAAATCCTTTTGGAAAAAAAAAAATATTGTGCAAAGATTTGCTGTAAGAATCTGATTTTATGTGGTCAAATGGCTTTGTTTTGGGGGAACAACAAAACAAAACAACCAGAAAACAAAACTGCCTTTGAAACTCAGTGGCTCTGAAAGTACAGTTCAGAAAAACAAGGAAAAAGGATGCTTCCAGCTTTATATTTAGACACTACTATTTTTATGTTTTGTCCTTTAAAATAATTGTATTTAAAATATAATATTAGTTACAATGTTCCCACTCACTAATTTATATTCTATGCTGTGCTTTGCCATACTTTTCTGATTACAGAATGTAACAGCAACTTTAGAAATACCTTCCATAAATTCATTCTGGGGAGAAGAATAATGCTCTCCCTTATGCTTTGTAAGATACCATTTCTAATGAATACCCAGCACAACCACTATTACTACTCAAATACAATAGTTTCAGAAAATTAAGTATATTATCTTAATCTAAAAGATGATACGCTTAGGAAGTTAAGAAGGAAGTCACAACACCATCTCACAAGTTTTTTAGGTAACCAGCAATGGGAAGAGAGAAGGGACATGCTTCTCCATTGCTTTCTGCCAACTCCGATGTAATAAATAACTACTACTCTTAATGCCCCAATTGTTCTGTCCTTCCCTCCCTCTCCAGAAGCCCCGTGAATGCGTCCTGTTACTGAAAAATAAGGGCTGTAGTATTTAACTGGAAACAGCACTCTCTAGTGGACTTACAGTACAGAGGAGTTCCCACTTTCTGCTTATCTGCTTTGCTAGCCAATGATAACATAGCCTTCAATAAATCGTTTGTTTTGAGTTCCACTTCATTATCTATAATATGAGAACAATATTCACTTGACTCCATGGTGTCACAAAGAGACATTAATAGTATAATTAACATAAATATCCACTGAACAATGTAAAGTGCGTTACTGATGCTGTATTTAATACTGTCGAGTTAAAAACCAGTGGCTTCTCCTGACAGCTGTGTTCAGACTGCCTTGCCTACAATGTCTGGGGTATGCCTGCCCCAGAAAGCTTTGGCAGAAGCTTAAGACAGCAGTTTGCCAAGCATACAAAGGAGGAATACAAAAGACCTTTTGAGCGGGCAGTGGAGCAGGAAAAAACACTTCATTGTTAAAATACATTTGCAATGAAAAGCATTATAATTCTTTAAAAAAGCATTTATATGAGGTTTTGCAGCTAACAAAGTTTCACTTCAGGACTACAGAGAAAATGAGGAGTTAACAGAAAAAAATACCCTAATACAATAGTATGTTGTTCATTATACTGCCAAAACCTGAAATTCTTCTAAGGAAAGCAGCCAGAAATAGCAAAAAACCAGCTGGACTTTAAAGACTGCTAATTTCCTTGACTTGCCACTATGTCAACAACATATGTATGGTCTACGAGACTTGGAATACACTGGCTGCGAGAATTTTCTGATCTAAAGTGTGAACTTAAGTTTAACTTTAAATGTATATTACAAAACAATTATTCTTATTAATGGTAGTATAAACTTTTATGATAAATTTTGGTCACTCCCTCACATCTGCAGTAATTCTCATCAGACAGAAGTATGTCACTTCCACCCCAATAACCTGAGATAAGCCAGTTATTTGATACTCTGGGCATTTTTATATATAGATTTTCACCAGTAATTACAACACACAAGAAGCTTACTTTCTACTATGAATCGGTGCTCTGCGTTTACTACTTAGAATGAAATAATTTGTCACTTTTAGTATTTCTACATGGGTTATTCCAATAATTTCTGCAAAAAGAAAGACACTTCCAAAGTTTAACTCTGATTTTATTTTTAAAACAGGAAGAGAGGGAGCTTTGAACAGTCAATAGTTTTGGAGACTTAAGTCCTGTTTTGGAGATGGTTTAAAAATTTAAAGCTGCATGGTGTCACAATATAAGACAAACTATTAATACATCATCTTTGTGCCTCAAAAAATACTGACTCTCAAACTGTTTCTGTAACGCTAAATTTCTTGCAAGTTCATAAGATATAAGGAACATTTAGAACACAGAACAGAGAAATGCTTGAGGAAAAAGCAAACAAGCATACAATGCAACTCGCTTCACTGGCAGACCAAACACAGTGCCATATATTGACAGTTCAATAAAATTCAAAGATCTGATGGCAAAGGTAGCACTGAATTGTGAAAGGACTTAAGAGCAAATTGAAGAAACTGCATTGATGCAGTGGAACAGCACAAAGACAAAATAGATATTCCTGAAGCTACAAGTTAAGAGTACTATTTTACTATGCAACCTTCCTCATGGGCTTGCAGTGGGAAACATGCCTGACCACTAGAGAAAAGACACCAAGGCATGAGATTAGCAATTTGAATAGGCAGAAGAAAGGCTAGAGCCTTCATCAAGACTGGTATTTTTTGGAATGTGTTCCATATGCTCATCTTACCCTACAATTTTGACAAAGCCATGAAACATACAGATGGGCAAAGAAGATAATGGGTTGGAGATTCAGTGCTATCATCCAAAGCAACTATTAAATAAATATACTTAGCATTTCTTAATTAAAATGATCATCTGTACCCTACTGCACCGCTGACCCCTCAATTTACCTAAGTTCTGATGCATGGAGAGCGCTGGTAAAATACTGGCCAGCGATCACGTCGTGAGACAGGGACTGTGAGAGCAAGATGTTGGCCAGGAAAACATCTTTCACTAAGAGATGAACAACAGCGATAAAATGCCACTGAGCCTCTACAGATCCAAAAATCCATGTGACAGGCACAGCTTAAACACGGACAATTTGCTTTGTGCAGCAAATATGAAAGCTTTTGCCACAACTGGAATGCCAGATGCACTGGGAAGACGGGAGCAGACTGGGAAGACGGGAGCAGACTGTGCTCCTTGGTGTCCATAACCATACAGAGACAAACATAATTTTTTAACCCTGCTGAAGAAGTTCAAATTCAGTGTTGACATGATCACGATGACAGTCATCTTTCCAATATCGGTACTGCAACAACATCAGCATGCCATCACCCCTAAAGGTCAACATAAAACTTAGAAATATTCTTGTGTCCCTGACAATACTTGACAGAACAGCAAACTCTAACAAAAGAGATTCCAAAGTGAAAAACATTCTAAATTGGAGACTACATATTAGATGCAATGTACATACTAATGACTGTAAGACTGCTTTCCGTATGATACTCTGCATGGTTTTAGATGTTGAAGCTTCAGCAAAATAGTCACTTGGGTATCTTCGTTGTCTGCCTCAGCTTTACCTTTTTGCTAAAACTTCAGCAAACACAGTTCAATTATTGCTAAAAAAGTAGTTAGCATAAAGCAGCTGTTTGCCCACATCAAGAATTCTTGAAAACATAACAAGCTTCCATGCATGAAAGCAAACACTTGATAACTGGCAAGGATCCTTTCAATGTCAACAAAGTACCACTTGTTACTCCACAAACTGCTTCAACTTCAAGAAATTACAACCCATTCAAACATGTCATTTTGTATATCCTCTCTAAAGACTTATGAACATTTGGGAGATACATTATCTGAACGTTTGATCTGTGCTGAACA
The DNA here is from genome assembly GCA_013389945.1 of Fregata magnificens. Taxonomy (NCBI): domain Eukaryota; kingdom Metazoa; phylum Chordata; class Aves; order Suliformes; family Fregatidae; genus Fregata; species Fregata magnificens. The sequence continues at coordinate 8,883 of WAAD01012332.1, read as the reverse complement.
TTATGTATCCCCAGAACCAGACAGAACTTTCCCTACAATTTCTCCTCCCAGCACCTTGAACAAAGGGCAAGGAGACAGAAAAAGTCAGCTGGAAGAAAAGGCACTAGGCACGGGGCTGGATGGCAGATGCCCTGAAGGCAGAGGCAGTGACTGGCAACAGACAAGGTCCTGCACCTGGGTTGGGGCAATCCTCAATATCAGTACAGACTGGGTGATGAATTGATTGAGAGCAGCCCTGCAGAAAAGGACTTTGGGATACTGGTGGATGAAAATTTAAATATGAGCTGGCGATGTAAGTTTGCAGCCCAGAAAGCCAATCGTATCCTGGGCTGCATAAGATGAAGTGTGGCAAGCAGCTTGAGGGAGGCGATTCTCCCTCTGTGCACTCTCGTGAGACCCTGCCTGGAGTACTGCATCCAGCTCTTGGGCCCCCAGTACAAGAAAGACATGTTAGAGCAGGTCTAGAGAAGGGCCGCGAAAAATCATGAGAGAGCTGGAACATCTCTCCTAGGTTGTTCAGCCTGAAGAACAGAAGGCTCTGGGGAGACCTTATTGCAGCCTTTCAATACTTAAAGGGGGCTCATAAGAAAGATGGAGAGAGACTTTCTACCAGGGCCTGTAGTGACAGGACAAGGGGCAATGATTTTAAACTGAAAAAGGGTAGGTTTAGATTGGACGTAAGGAAGAAATTCTTTATGATGAGGGTGGTGAGATACTGGAACAGGTTGCCCAGAAAAGTTGTGGATGCCCCATCATTGGAAGTGTTCAAGGTCAGGTTGGATGGGACTTTGAGCAACCTGATCTAGTGAAAGGTGTCCCTGCCCATGGCGGGGGGGGGTTGGACTAGATGATCTTTGATGGTCCCTTCCAACCCAAACAATTCTGTGATCCTGTGTTTATTTTATCTTCCCAATTTGGGCTAGGTCAGGAAGAAGCTGACATCTTAGTATTGCTATCACTCTTTTGGCTCAAGAACCAGAGCTGTGCCAGGTAACAGTTCTAAACTCCCTGTAGGTTCTGTGGATGTCCATTTGATTGCACATAACAAAACTTCTATTTTGGTTCGCTCTTACTATAAAACCAGAAAGTGATGTTTTTCAGCTTCAGATTTTTTCCATAACATTGACCAAAAAAAAGGAAGACTGACTCTCCAACAGGATAGCTGAAGATTATAGTATCTTAGACAAACAGTTTTTCAAAGGAGAGGTACATCACTCAGAATTTCCCAACGACTGGTCTTGCTGGTTAAAATTCTGATGCTATCTCAACAGTACTTGTTCTCCTGCTTCTAAATCCTACCAGTTCTTGGAAAATTCTTCCTGACTTTTGGTCCTTATTATGGTGTATAATTTTTCAAAATCACAGTTCTGCAAAAGTAGCATAGAAAGATATCCAGCATACAAATAAGTAAGCAAAACAATAGTATTTACCAACAGCTGTTAAATTTACAACAGCATGTATCTGTTTACAACAGTAGGCAATGAGCTTTCATAATGAATTACTGAAAGGACCTGTTTAGTCTCTCAGCTAAAATCCTGGTAAGTATATCAAACAATTTGATATAGCACTAGTTAAAATTTTCAAAGCCAGCAAGCTTACTCACCACTGCCATATGAAAATGCACGAACAGAACGACCATCATAGCCAGAAGAATGTCCACTGTTGAAAAGAAAACACATGTAAAAATCCAGTTTTACTATCAAAGCTACCTTGATCAATAAATATATACTTTTAATATTATTCCCCTGCATTCCTACCACCATACAGACTAAAACAAAATGGATTTAAGTCCTCCATTTTGAGCATTACTAATTAAGGAAGCTGTCTGTCAACACAAATATGTATATTTAATGTTTTACTACAGGAGGTGAAAATAGCATTCTCTCTTCTTAAAATCTAAAACAAAAAATATCTGTATCATCAAAGCTGTTCTTTTGTATTTTCAATGAATTTTCTATTTCAAATGTTGCTTGTATCATAAGATGTTTCTGCACAGATACTGAGCTTAATCTCCAATTGCTTGGAAGTGCTTCATTCGTGAATGAAGCCATTCTCATTTTTTCTGTTAAAAAGCAGATATGTGAGCATATCTAAGAACAGGTGGACTTCAAATGTGTAGTTCTATAAATAAACTATTAAATTAGCTACACATTTTCTAGGCTGACTTCTTTCAGTGGCAGCCAACTCAAGTAGGTAAAAAACAGTAAGGTTAAAAAGGACGATATGTGCACAGGACATAATTCATACATATATAATTCTTTCACGACTTTTAGCACTTCCTACATAACGTGAATGAATTATCTTTGCAGTATTTAACCTAAGTGTTATTTCTGTTCTTGAAGGCACTTTAACATTAAGAAATATGTTTGGGGTTAGCTCAGTTTAAACGATAATGAAAGGCCAATGCAACATCTTAACATTTAAAATTATGAGATTTAGTTCCTAGTTTCCCCAGTAAACTTGATTTTTTCACATCATATTTCAGAAACTATATAAATATTCACTACTAGTAAACACAATGACCACTGCTTAACAGTCAGAAGCAGCAGTCACTCACAGCAACTGTCAGTATGAAATAATACTTTCATGCACACCAAATGCATCCAGTTAGGGCTTTTTCTGAATTAAATCAGATGAGGATTTTCTCAGAGATTTACCATCATCATCCTGCAGCGTATACGTTAATAGAATTTTCAATTTCAAAGGAACAGATGTGTGCACCTTCCTTCAGTGAAATCCAAAGGACTGGCAAGAGGCTTGCACCACCTTCTTAAGCAAGCTTTGTATATGACCTGGTTTTGGCCTCTAGCAAAATATAAATCCTTTTAAAGGACTGTGCTGGCCAACTTTTTTTTTTCCTCCTTTTACAT